>OX411555.1:18882921-19105698 GCA_948146395.1 Fragum whitleyi
GTCCCCTTTAAGCGTGAGAGGAATTTTGATTTTGATGATGAAGAGGGATAGAGAGAGAGAAAAAGAAAGATTGAGGAATGCCCACCGGGCACTCACTCGAAAATTAGAACAATCACGAGGCTGTGAATGTACTTGAAGTGCCTTTTCAGCACTGAATTTTCTAAAAATTCTTGGTTTTTATTTAGATATTATAAGTAGTTTTCCTGTTTTCTGGCGATGAATATTAATTAGATATATCTAAACACAAAAATAATCATTCTACAATTTAAGTCAATTGTTATTAGAATAACTAAGAGAGAAATGAATTAAAAGAGTGATACTCAAATGTTTCATCGTACATGAGACGAAAATTAAGCACGTTGTAATTGTTATTTTTGAAATAACTTTTTTCGGTAGAGAATAAACAAAATAAAATATAGCCCCCAGTAAAGATTTCTAGACTGAAATAGAGTTTTATGAACCCCAGGACTAATCCGCGGATTAGCTGTGAGGGCTAAACAGCAAGGCCGTTCCTTTCACACCTCCAAATGTTTTATGCCATCAGTACGATGTTCGACCCAGGCTCGATGCTGGTTTATATGTTTTCCCGAATATGCCACATTTACGAAATGTTTTTTTTTTTTTTCATTAATTTAATTTATTTACGGCTCATACTAATTCATATGGCAATAAGGAATAATGGCCAAAGGAAGACGACATTCAAAAATTGTGACCCTCGGGCAAATATGGGTCATTTTTGTTGTGTGCTTTCTGTAGGCTGAACAGGTTCGAAACGTAAATGTAAATCAGACGCTTACAATTATAATTATATCAATGGAACCTTGTTTTTTCTAGCTATAATTATTCTGAATGTATTTGTTGATCATTTCGAGTTAATTAAAAAATCATTCAACTTGTCTACTACACGATTATAATCATTACAATTACAATGTATTATATTACAGGTGTACATTTAATAGAGGATTTTCTTTGGTTGAAAAAAGATTCATTTCTCAGTGGAAAAAAACGATTTTTTCATAAATATTACTATTTGCAAACAAATTTATTCCATTAAAACAAGAGAAGAATCAATGAGGTGCTAAGCTACAAGACAACACCAGAAGAAGATAATACGAATATTATTTGTTTGATGAACGATATAGGTTCATACTTGTCAAAGGTTCTTTGAGTACCGCAAGCGTATGTCACGCTCGGCTGCAGATTCTTGATAATGAAAAAAATCTTAGTCGAAAAAAGGGGATGATTCTGACATAATTGCATTTAAAATTTGCTTCTTTGGTGCCATAGGTTACTCATGGAATATAGAATACACACATTTTAAAGCAATCATATTCAATAACATTAATGGGAACATCGTGAAATTGACATTTTGATTGATTTTGAAATGATTTTGGAATGATATTGAATTGGTGTGATTAGCGAGATTTGAACTATTTTCAAGGGAGGAGAAACATGATCGATAATTTGCGATAATCGTTTACCTCCCTTTAATAATGAATCTAATGAAATCAAAAAGGACACAAGATATTATACAACTATCTTCATTTATTACACAGGCTTTGAAATTAAGAGACGAAGTTCTAAACACAGTAGCTGCTTCTTCCCAGTAGTCTATTTTCAGAATTAACATATTGTTTTCATTGATATTTAAAATATATTGTAACATTTATTTATGAATTCTGTCTTGACCATACTTCATGTAATTATATATTGTAAATGGTCAAAGGCAACTTGCCGATTTACCAATAAAGTTTAGCATAGGTAACAAAAAAAAATAAAAAATAAAATCCACGGGTTTTTTTTAAAGTATCATCATTGAGAAACCAGGCTCTTAAAAATCAATAAGAGCCAATAAAACCATGCAAGTAGTTGGTCGATTTGATTGATCATTTCAAGGCTTTCCGGAATTGTTTTTGAACAATTTCGGAACGTTTTTGAGTATTTGGAGTGAGTGTTTCGAATAAATGATTGGATCATTGAGCGAATGAGTTTAAATAGTTTTGATCGAGATGGGTATCGATTTCACAATGTAGATTACTCTACCTATTGAACATGTCACGCACAAGCTCAAATGATGTTGCTTTGTTTATATTCTGTAAAAAAAGAAGAAGCCAGCCTGACAGTCTAAATACATTTAAGGACCTTATCCATCTGCAAAGTGCAAAGCAAATACTTTGGTCAGACTGTGCGGACGCACAGGCTGGCCGGGGGCACTGCTTCGCGCATAATTGAAACCGTTGCAAATGTCACGCACAAGCTCAAATGATGTTTCTCTGTTTACGCTGTGTAATGACCTGCACAACCTATCCCATTGGCTAGCATAACCCTACCAATGCACGAGATTTGTTGTGCAGACTAATCAGTCGCATTTGACAAGTAATCGTTTTAGTTATTCGTAGATAGATCCCAAACCAGGGTAAAAAAAATTAGTCCATTTGCAAAACTATGCTTGGAATACCTTAGATTAGCCATTGGTTACAAATGAAATTAGGAAGCGTTATTAAGTGAAAACTAGCAGTTCATCCCCGTTACCCCTACTGATTTAACGCGCTCGCAGATGATTAATTTCTTGTGACGGGTCACATATTTAACATTTTAGATGTCTATAATTAACCCGTTATCAACAAAGTCCTGCCTTAATAACGACCCTTGGTAGTTTTAAGATCATCGTGAAATTGACAAGATGGATGATTTTTGGAATGATTTTGGAATGAAATTTAATGAATGTGTGGAGCTAATTTTGCGTGAAATTAAAGGGATGTGATCCAATACCGCAAATTTTGTGCTGGATGAACAAAATTAGCGCTATTCATTACCTCCCTTTATAAAATATTTTACGTACTTTTTTGTTTGTGTGTCTTCGTGGACAAATCAGACACTTAAAAATCCAGCTTATATAATCGTAGATTAATTTGATCGATTTGAATAAAATGTTTATCGTCTTGAACAAATTCGAAATGTTTTCAAATGATTTTGGAGCGTTTTTTGATCGATTTGAGCGAGTGTTTGGAATGAATAAATGCAGCGCTGAGTGAATGATTTTGATCGGAATGGCAATCAATTTCACGATGTTTAAACTGTTATTTCAGTAGTACACAGATAATACAAAAAATACAAGTTTAAACTAATCAAATTAATTTATTTATTTACATGTAATATATATTTACGCATTCGAGTGATAAAAAAAAGCACAAGTGAAAAAAGATATTAAAAAAGTGTACTAGATTGTTAAAAAGTCCCTATTTCTTCCATAATTTCCCTTGGTTACTTCTTGAGACATCTTTTTCTGCTTTAGCCCGCCGCTCTTTAGCTAACACCCCGTTCACTCGATCAAGTTTCCCTTTCAATGTGGTGACCTTGATCGGTTCAGAGAGCTCGTCACATTCCGTGATCACTCGGACTATATTCGGACTCTCGTTAGCGATACATTCCTCCGTGCACATACTGGTCAGGTCCGCACACTTAAACTTGTCACCCACCTTTAGGTATTGTACGGTGGTGTCTATAGGTAGACAGCCCGGTCTGTGTGTCTTACGTAGCCGGTAGAAGGATCGAGTCAGGGTATCCTCGGAAGCCCTGATTAGTTGGCGCATTTCGTATTCCTCGGCGATTGGTAGTAGTCGAAAAGCCATCTCGTCTGTTAAAAAGAACGAAAAAGATACACATCAAACACTATATTAATACAACGAGGCGTTCAAAATGGTGCAGTAATTTGCATAAAGAATAATCTATCCGATATCTGCGTTTAGGATAACAAAACGGTGCGAGCTGTTTGAAAATTAAACACCACTTTGCACATGCGTTTGCGTATAAAAACGGGGTATAATTTGCTAACAGGTTTCACCTTTTTTCCACCCTGAATGCAGGGCTGGTTTTCGTTCTTGTCAATCAATGCCAATAAAGCAATAATAAAGTTCGCGATACAAATATTTCAAGATGATTATGTGGCGGATTTTTCTTGGTCGTTTTTCAAGCATTACTCGGAACTCCGTGTAAGGGAGATAATACGTACAGTAATTTCAAGTCATAGATAACGAGTTGTTTCCCTTTTACCATATAAACGACTCCTGAGTGAATGAGTTTCGATACGATCAAAAAAGAACTTAAACTGTGTGCCCTTTTTTCCTTTAGAACAACAATTTCACTGAATCTTGTCCAAATCTTGAGTTAGCGACTCTGGTAAATGTATTTTTAATTAAAAAAAACATATATGTATGTAACATTTCGAGTATTTTTTCTAAATATTTTTTTTTACAAAATACTTATTCTGAATATTGTGACAATTACCGACATGATGAAATAAATATATTAACAAACGTCTCCGATTGGCGACCAAATATTCGTTAGTAAATCTGTAGCTACATGTACGACTATTGGTCGTCAACACAATAAATATCTCTAACAAACTCACCCGTAAGTGTAAAATCCACCCGCGGATCAACAAACGCCATCATATCGTAAACAATATCGAAATTCTTGTCTGAGAGGTCCACATCCTTGCTACCCTGTGAAGGGCCACTGGGTTTAGCGCCACGAGCTCCCTTTCCCCCATTGTTTCCACCGCCTTCTCTAAAATGCTTCATAAACACCGGTGAGTGAAAGGCCAGCAAGGCTTTATTGGTGTAAATGATCTTATCCCCTACCTGAAATAATCAGACGGATTTTTAGGGATTCGTAGAGGGTCTACAGTTAACAACATCGTGAAGTTGACCAGGTGAATGATTTTGGAATGAATTAGGAATATAATTGAGTGAGTGTGAGGAGCGAGTTTTGAGTGTATTTAATGGGAGGTAATCCTAGATCACAAATTTATCGCGTTTTTTCTCCATCAAAATTTATTTTGAATGACGTTGTTGATTCTATAATTTTCAATGGGTTTGAGCGTTTTTAATGGTTTGCGGTGGTGTTTTGAATGAATGAACGGATCGCTGAGTGAGCGATTTAGTATGGATTTGATTGAGGTGAATGTCAATTTCACGATTTCACTAACTGTAACCCCTGTCACAACACCGTCTGTGTAATAAATATTTTGTCTCTGAAATCCTTGACTACAGACAAGAAATAGAAAAAAATGATGGTGGACTTTGACAAAGGTCAACATTCACCCCATTGTGAATTAGTGTTTTGATTGGCTAATCGAGTTTTCATTGACGGCAGCGATCTGTTAACTATTTGAATTTTGATATTAAGGTAGTGGAACCGTAATAGCACCACAACGAGTCGGGAATAATGAAATTTAACAGTGTTAACCAAGGTTTCCTAATGATTTTCAACACTGTGAAAGATCACACGTTCCAAAATGTTGCGGAACTATTACGGTTCCACTACCTTAACAGACAACTTACATACTCAGAGTTTAACGCGTTGCCGCAGTCTGGCAATGGTACATAATGAACACACATGTTAATTGTTACATTTCAGTTTGAAAGAGCTTTATTGTCATTTAGGCGAGATTAAAACTTTAATTAAAATCACTGGTTGTGCATAAGAATATATCAAAGTCAATGAGATATAGACCAAAGTGCAGACATAATAAGAAACTATCCTACATTCAATTTTAGAAAAGGTATCCAAAATTTTGTAACGTTTTCGCACATAAATAAACTCGTTATTAATCGTCAGTGTTCTGCTAAAACCTCATAACTACAGCTTAGCTTGAATAAAGCTGTAGTTTCGAGGTTTTGGCAGAAAATCAACGGTATTATATTTCTTTACTTTATCTTTTCTTCTTAAAATGACCAAGTTTCTTAATTTTCCCGTATAGGTACAGTCAGGTACAGTCAGGTTTAGCCGACCCTACCCATTTATACCGTTCATAAAAATTCCTTTCAACAAGTCCACCCCTCCCTTTCTTGACCATTATCCAAGTAAGCTATCCAATCGTGTTGCAATTTGGCCTTTTACTTTGTTAAAAGCAATTTGTCAGTTTTTTGCTGTCTTCTTTCTCTTATTTCGAGCTCTGTTCCGCCACTACCTTTCCCATACAGTGTTAAACATTGCAATCTTGAGTGTTATTTTAATCATCAATTAGATTATGGGTTCGATGCCTTGCCATGACGTTTAGGACATTCGTCTAACCGGTACCCCAATCGGTAAATGCTTGTACAGTAAGTAGCATGGTGAAATTGACAATAAAAAATAAACACTCACTCAAGCCATTAAACCCGCTCCAAAATCACCAAAAATGATAAGAAATACGACTACATTAAAAATCAAAATCGGTGGATAAACCCCCATGCTTTTACTGAGATAATTAAATATTGAAAGCATATGTTGAATCAGTGAAGACATGGAAAGCTGTTCATAGAACCTGTATGCATGTCTTTTAAAGGTAGGCAATAAATGTCGCTAATTTTGTTCAGCGATATTGGTTTTCCTCCCTTTGATTTCAATCAAAACTCGCTCCACACACTCATTCAATATCATTCTTAAATTATTCATCTAGTCAATTTCACGATTTCTTTGTGATAGTACCGAAGTAAGAAACACAAGGAACTAAGGGTTAGTTACTCCAGCCGCTGCGACACAATTGAAATATTGTTAAAAGCAGCGTTAAACCCAAATCAAACATTTTGACTTACTGTTATCCTCGTATCACATAATTCATTATCTTCCATAAATGGGTGGGATCTGTCCGGACTCTTGCCCCGCCTCTGATTACGAGTGCCCTTGATTGACCTCCTTTTAAACTCCGCCCCTTTCAGTGACGCCACGGACGACATCTTTCTGGGTGACTCGTCTCCTCTTGGCTCCGAATCCTGTTCTTCCTGCATCTTCGAGTAACCTAGTGGAATAATTTAATCAATTACCGATTTCCAAGTCATATTTTTTTCTAGGTCAGCATTTCTCTCTTGGGCAGAATTAACGGTGGTTCGGTGTGTGTGTGTGGGGGGGGGGGGGGGGGGGGGGGGGAAGGGTCGAAACCTCCTGTATATTGCCGGACCCCGGGTTTCCCCTTATATATGATGAAATTTAATTTTGACTTTCAAAAACTAATGCAAATCCGACATTGCTTGCTACAATGACCTTGTAGCAAATTGTGAAAATGGTTTAATCTGGTGAAAGAACACAATTCCAAACTAATGAACACTTTTTGTTTGAGCATGATATGACAGCGATTGTACAAATGACAATAATTATTCGTGTAATGGCGATATTCAAGAATGATCCAATATTATTGCCGAAATAACAATATAAATGAGCCTGTGCGTGATATTTCCAACAATTTGAAATGTGTGTAAGGGGTGAACATAGAGTAGCGCAGAAAGCCGCATACTGTATAAGTTACCTGATAGTCTACAGATATTTTGAGATCTTATCTGTCTACTAAACGCACAATAAAGACTCTGGTCAGACTGTGCGAAAGCACAGGCTGGTCAGAGTCTTTGCTATGTGCATTTTTGAAATTGTTCGAATCTCGCGCCCAAGCTCAAATAATTTTTATCATTGTATAGGTTGCTTTAAAAATGCTGACCTTTCACAGGTTGGGAAAATGCGATTTTCTTTTTCAAAATTAATCGGAAATTATGACTTCTTCATGTAGAAAACTCTATAATGATAAGATTTGATCTGGTAAGGCAAGGAAAAAAGGCAGATATTTAGTCGAATTTTATTCTGAAAAAATAAAGCAACTACTAAAGCCTAAAAGATTATTCTTATATTTTGCGCCAACTGTTTGCACATGCAGTTCCGCCTTTTTTTTTGTCCCATTCTATCAAAAGCCATGGTCAAAGTATTTGTCAATTAGGTAACTTCATATCGATACATGAGAAAAATGATACATTGTACATGAAAAATAACAATTTCATAATTCATAGACTGGATATAAATAAACTGGTTCCATCACCAACGTTTCCGCTTCGAACAACATCGCGGCAATAGCACAGTTGGTAGCGCGCCGGACTTCTAATCCAGGGGTCTATATTCGCAAGGGTTCGATCCCCGGCCGCGGCACTTATCCTTTCCGACATTTGTCTTCCACCAATGGGTAGATAATCGTAAACCTATGTGGATTAGCAACTGGAGGCTAGGAAAGGGATGTGGTGGTAGTACTGGCGTGAGAAATACCAGGAATCCATCGTTAGGTGCTCCAGTCGTCGCGATATAACTGAAAGATTGTTGAAAGCGACGTAAAACCCCAATTCAAATCGAACATTCAAGCTACATTTTTTTTAAATGAGCTGATGTTAGTGCCATATGCTTTTGCGATACTTTAACATCGGAAAACGTACAAATTTCCGAATCCAAGAACCAGTTTTGTATTTTTTTCTGTGAAGAACTGTGAAAGAGCAGCTTTAATAGCAATTATTTATACCAGTAATTTTCGAACGTTGTCTTGACAGACATTACCAATAAATTATTAAGATAAGTGTGACCCGTCACGCGAAAAAGAACCATCTGAGTAGTGTGTAAATTATTGACCCTTGTCAGACTTGCGCGGACTGCTCAGACTGACTAGGGTCGAAATTGTTTGCACTTTACTTATTTTCTGAATGTAGAATGTCCAATCTACCTTCTCGTGAAAGAATCTTTGAGATGTGACCTCCGGTTGACCTATTCTGGTCCCAATCTCCTTTTCAAATATTCGTTATACCAGATGGTCCCTTTTAGCGTGACGGGTCACAAATACATTTTGTTGCTTCTTATTTGCCTTGATTTCAGAAATGAACTTCTATTTAAATACTACGATTGATTAACTAAACATCCACTAATTTATATGGACACCAAAATCTTGATAGATGGACAAGTGACCTTAACTTTAAATACAAGGCCGTTTTCAGTATTTCCGTACCAATTTCCGTATTCTTACCCCGATAAATTATTACAGAACTTATTGTTAAATTTATAAGAGAATTGACTAGTCTTTAACAAAAAAGAGAGTTTTTACATAATTTGTATTTGTAAAAACTCTATTTAATTGTTTTTAAATATGTCTTGGCATTAAAGAGAGAGTGAACTCAAGAGCGATTGATGCACAATCCGTTTTTAGTCAACTGGGATAAGTCTTACATATAACATGTCTACAGCCTATGTGACGAAATCGTAATATGAAAAATCGCCTGTGTGTGAACAAATTATTGTGACAAAATCTTTCCATAGTTGATCTTCGAAAATAATTTCTAATTGATCTTGTTTGTTTCGGCTAGGAAAGGATGTAATAGTAGTGCTGGTGTGAGAAATACTAGGAATCCATTGCTAGGTGCTCCAGCCGCCTCGATATAACTGAAAAAATTGTTGTAGGCGGCGTAAATCCCCATTCAAACAATCAACAAATTATTTCGGTGTAAGATCTGTTGATCGTGCAAAGGTGTATTTTTACGATTGGCGAAGATCCCTTAAAAATATAGATCTAGCAAAAGGCGTTCATTGACTTACAGCTAATAGCGTATTCAGGTCTATTAAGCTTTTTTTCTGTTTCATATTAAGTTTATAGATGCGTAAAGATTATAAAATATGCATAGAAAACAAAGGCTTACCGTATTAGAAATAAGTCTAAAAGAATGAGGATGACCACATTAAATTAAAGCCAGTAAATTAAATTCCAATAAATATCATAAACTACTTCTTAATACTGTATTCAGATTTTTCCAATCTATGGTTGCTACGCATAATTCAAACAGACATTTTCAAATAAACAGGTTAAGCGTACCTCTCGATGTCATTTTTTGTATATAAATTTATTTCCCGGCATGCATAAAGAAGCCGACTTCATTAATTTCGTTATTATTCAACTTTCAGTTTGTCGATGCAATTTGAGCATTTTAATTGGCTGAAAATCACATTTCATTCCTCTATGAATAAAATTTTGAGAACGTGGCAATTTTGTTTGATTGCACAGAAAGTAGTCTAATGGGGATTTTTTTTTACCTACAATAGAAAAATGTTGTCGCCAAATCGTCGCTGTGCTATCGCATTTTATCTAATAACTATACCAATATCTGTGTGATAACATCCCATATGATATTTTTTATGATATCACATAGTTATTTTTAGAACAATGATAATGCAGTTATTTTTAGAAACTTGCATTTCAGTTAGAAACATCGACGAAAAGACAAATAGAGGTTATAAGATAAATATAATACGTACTTAGTGTATTGTATGAAAAAATATCTAACTCGGTTGAGAGAATTGATAATTGTCTCGGCAGAGCCTCGACAATTTTCAATTCTCCCAACCTCATTAGATATTTATTTTTCATATAATACACTAAGTATGAATTATGTATGCATCCTAGCCAACTGTTTCATCGCGAAATCACAATTTTAATGTCGAGATATTGTCATCAAAGTTTTGAGATATCGCAAGAGTACTAAGGCGTTATCATCGAGAAAAATACATCATATTGGCATGATGTCGTCATCATAAGATCGAGTTTTCGTCATCTTACAATCGTGTTATCATAAGCATATTTTAGCGTACCAGCATCTTGCGACCACCATCCTATTTCGGTAAATCGTAGTGTTAGCCTTTCGACAAAATCTGTTTAATACCTTTGACGAGATCATATTCCACTTGTCCAGGAACAAATTGAACTTGACCGCAAAACTTTGATACATTATCTTCTAGAAACCATTGTTTTTAAAGTAAAAATTACTTGAAGTCAGCATTTTCTTTATGAAAAACATTTCCTACCCATTGATATGGACTAAGTTTAACTTATCTCTTAAATCTATTTACTACCATTCCCAGACTTGCCCTGGTAATTACTTGTCCATCGACAAGTAGCCTCGAAAACTGTAGGCTACTTGTCCGCAGGTCGGACGGACAAGTCGGACATTTGGGATTCCACATCCCTTGCTGAAACTATCTTTTTTCAGGGTCTTTACGCAGAATTTACATTTTTACAAACATTATATATAAAAACAATTATTCTTTTTTATTTCACAAGCAATAGATTATAGCTCTTTTAAATGCCCATCTCATGGACAAGCTAGAGTGACCAACAGCAAATTCTAATCTCGAACCCGTGACCGTAGACATCGACTGACATTGTTGCTTACTTTAGGACGGGCATTTTTTTTTCTTCTGTAGACCCTAATGATTCCGTAAAGTAAGAAAATTGCACTTTTTCGCGCGTACAGTGTAAATATTTACAACATCATTGATTTACAATCAATAAAATGTTAAAGATTTTGGTAAATTTCATTCGGGTACATCTTTTGGATTTATAATCTCAATATAAAAGGTGTTTTATACGACGCTATTGATTTCTGATTAGTTTTATGAACTCCGTCACTACCCCTAAAACGAGCGCTGAACCTATTCAAAGTAAATGATGAATGCTTAAAATCAAAATCTCGTTAAAAATGCGGTACTAAAGTTCCAGAAAAAATTCTTAATTTGATATTCGGCATATCGTTAATGCCATCTAAAACCATAACGCAGGGTTTGAAAGGGGAATCTGGACTATAAGATTGTTGTGTATAGTTTGTAACTTCACGTACTTTTAATGAAAATATCGGAGGGGGCTTTGTTGGGTCATATTTGTAACAAATCATATGCGTAACACATCTGTTACGTACATGATCACATTCGTAACAGATAAAGTGTGTTACAAATGTGTTTGTCCGAAATGGAGGTTGACATGAGAAGCATATATGTAACAGGTTTAGTTGTTTATTTGTAGTCAAACAATGAAAAGCAATAGCAACATCATTATATTCTTTACACTATTGATTTTAATCTCGATTGCAACACAATAGTTAGCACATCAGAGCGATTGAGACTCACTCCAACTTGAATCAACCTCAGAGCGAGAGGGAGAGAGAGAGAGAGAGAGAGAGAGAGAGAGAGAGAGAGAGAGAGAGAGAGAGAGAGAGAGAGAGAGAGAGAGAGAGAGAGAGAGAGAGGGAAAGAGAGAGGACGTATGAAATAATGATTTTTTGCCTAAGGTACCCACGCACGTGAGTGTGTCCCACAACATCCAAACAGCAAGAAAATTGATCTGCAGATTGGAACTCAAGGCAAAACACACATCATATAGATCAGCCTGCGCATCTGCAGTAGTAGGAGATCAGTGAAAATTGATCATGACCCGTCTTGATAATGTTTGCGAAGTTGCCAGTTTAGTGGCGTGAAGGGGACAGCCTAGTGGCTTTAAGTTGGCAGACCAGCAGGCATGTGTGGTAGTAATATGTACTGTTTTTAAATCAAAATTGACCTGTGACATGTGTGATTTCATGTCACATCAAAAACCGGCATTGATCATATTCGTCACAAAATATGATTTCCGAGTCATATGTGTAACACATGTTACATATGTGATCATATATGTAACAGGTGTTACATATATGATTTGTTACAAATATGATCCAACAGGGCTTAGTTGGTATAAAGTTAATCAATTCTATTTTTCTCTCTTTTATGATAACGTATGTGAACCGCAACGATTCCATTGTTCGACATCACTCTGCCACAATGATTATATCGCTGCTTCGTCTATGAAAAAAAGAAATGTCCCTATTGAAAATACGCGTAATTTAATATTGATTGTTGTACTTTCTATATATGTATAACTACAAACAACAGTGCCTTCGTATCCCACCGATGGGTTGATAATCATAGATATATGTGAGGATAGCAGCCGGAGGCTATGAAAGGGTGTAATGGTAGTACTGGTGTTAGAAATACAAGGAATCCATTGATAGGTGCTCCAGCCGCCGAGATATGACTGTAAGATTGTTGAAAGCAGCATAAAGCCCCCTTTAAAACAAAGCCTTCGTCACAATACACATCATCAAATTACATTTGAGCCTGTGTGTGACATTTCCAACAATTTGAAATGTGCATGATGTGCAAACACTGAGAGGCTTAGACAACCATCTACTGTAAATGCAATGTTACCAGGTGGTGTACAAGTACTTTTAGACCTTATCTATCTACTAAACGCATAGTGAAGACTCTGGCCAGACTGTGCGGATGCACAGGCTGGTAAGAGTCTTTGGTCAGACTGTGTGGATGCACAGGCTGGTCAGAGTCTTTGCTTTGAGCATTTTCGAATTTTTGGAAATCTCACGCACAAGCTCATTTTTCAAAAAGACCCTTTAGGACACAGCACAAAATTGCCAATGGCAATGATGAGAAATATAACGAGAAACGTTAAACTGTAATATTTCATACAAATCCAACAAAAATTGTAGGAGCAGATGTATAACATGATGTTTCGTTATACAATTTACATATCTAATGGTTACAGTTAATTACATCGTGAAATTAACATTAAACTCAATCAAAATCATTCTTAATCGATCACTAAGCGATCCATTCATTCATTCCAGACACTCACTCAAACCATTCAAAAACGCTCCAAACTCACTGAAAAACATCTACAGTTAGTTACATCATGAAATTGACATTCACCTCAATCAAAACCATTCTTAAACGATCACTCAGCGCTCCATTCATTCATTTCAAACACTCACTCAAACCATTCAAAAACGATCAAACCCATAGAAAAATATAGAATTTACAAAGTCTTTCAAAATTAAGTTTGATAGAGTAAAATTGCGATTTCACTGACATAATTCAAATTGTAAGCGTCTAATAGGTTCTTGAAGAAATAGGAAGTTATCTATAGAATTAATTTGCATATTTTATTAAAGGGAGGTAATCAATATCACTAATTTTGTTCATTCTGAACAAAATTTGCGATATAGGGTTACCTCCCATTAAATTCACTCAAAACTCGCTCCACACACTCATTCAATTTCATTCCTTAATCATTCCAAAATCATTCACCTTGTCAATTTCACGATGTTGTTAACTGTAACAACTACGTTCAAAGTAAGAGAAAAATCTTAGAAAAAATCGGGATTTCACCTTTTTAATTGAAATTGTAAGCGTCTGATAGGATTTTGAAGAAACAGGGAGCTATCTATAGGACTTGTTTGAATATTTTATTAAAGGGAGGTAATCAATATTGCTAATTTTGTTCATCCTGAACAAAATTTCCAATACTGGATTACCTCCCTTTAAACTCACTCAAAAGTCGCTCAACACATTCATTCAATTTCATTCCTAAGTCACTCCATAATCATTCATCTTGTCAATTTCACGACGTTTTTAACTGTAGTGCAAAACGTTTGAAAGGCAAAATCTATTGTAAGTGTGTAATTATTTATTTATAACTACTTACAAAAGAATTTTGCTGACCCCTGGATTTGAAAACAAAATGATAATCTGATTTTTCACAAAAAAGTGACCATTCCCGAAGACCTTTGCTTTTTGGATAAAAGATTAACAATGAAAACACTTTTTTGTTGGACTCCCGTGAAGAACAAGAAGGCAAAGAGGGCTAATAGTGCTTCACTGGCTTAAGATATCTGTTTCTCTGACTTAAGATATCTCTAGATTTGAGATTTATATTCAGAATATGAAAATATCATCCATGCTTATTCATCGTATGTTTTGAACAAATTAACATACAATCAAGATTTATAATTCTATGATAGTTGAGATGGGTCCTACTACACCAATATTTATGGATTCATCTAAATTTTACAAAGAACTAAGGAGAAAGTCACACAAGAAACATCTATATGCCAAGATTCATTGAAATTAGCCAATATTTTGAGAGGAGTAGATTTCTAGAGAATTAAATATGAAAACTGGCCACATTCTGACACACCTGAATATATGCGCCATTCAAAATTTCGTGAACAGCAAAGATGAAGGATCATCAAAAGAACATCTATGCCAAATTTTATTGAATAATGCCACATTGATTGGGAGGAGAAGATTTATAAGGATTTTGCAGTGAAAATTTTCACATCCATAATAAAGTGTGCAAAAATAGTGAACAACTGAGGAGAATATCCATATTTATGGGTCAATCAAAATTTGGTGAACAACTTAGATCAAGTGTCATACAAGGAACAATTTCATGCTAAGTTTCAATGAAATCAGCTTATTGGTTTGAGAGAAGAAGATTTTTAAAGATTATGAAGTAAATATTTCAACCACACCCTATCACGCCAATATCTTTTGGCCAATCAAAAAGTTGTAATCAAATTAGGTGAAGTGTTAACCAAGGAAAATGTATGCCTTATTTTGTTGAAATTTGTCAATTGGTTTTGAAGAGTTTAAATTAAAATTAGCCACACCCATATTTATATGCAAATCTAAATCTTGTGAACAACTTTAAAGAAGGGTCTACAAAGGAACATTCCTGCTAAGTTTAGTAAAATTGGCCTATCAGGGGAAGATGTTTTTAGTAAAAGTTTCCCCACATACACAGGACAGACACAACCCACGACAATGGCTCAGCTGCCTTAGACCAGTGGAGCTAGAAACTTCTAGAGCCCATCTTACTAAACTTCTTCCGAAAAAAATAGTCAAATTTACAAATTGTACCTGGTATTTTCATTCATCGTTAGATTCTGTCTTTCAATATGTCATTGGAATCTTCTTTAAAAGACCATTCCAATAAAGATGATGCATGGCAGAATTCCATATTTTTGTTACTAATTTAGAATCAACTTAAATTTTTGATTTACGCAAAAAAAGATCGCAAGATGTTTAGTAAAACAGGCCCCTGGAACCATGATTGACAGACAATAACTATATGGAACATATCATGTCAGAAAAAAACACTAGATAAGCTTTAAATGGAATTATATTTAATAAATTAAAACAATCCTAAAACGCAATTGAAATAGATAACAAATAACATGCTTTGATCCATGTTTTCCAAGTAAAAATTCACAGAGAATACATTTCAAACAGGGTATAATACAAAACAATACTATTTTTTATCTTATAACTCCCATATGATAATTCTTTGACATCACACTGACATTTTTAGAACAATAACATAATGGGGTTGTTTTTAGAAACTTGCATTACTGTTAGAAATATTGACGAAACAAGGCTGCTTAGTGTATTGTATGAAAAAATATCTAACTCGATTGTGGGAATTGATAATTGTCTTGTCAGAGCCTCAACAATTATCAATTCCCCCAACTTAGATATATTTTTCATACATAACACTAAGTACATATCATATTTTTCCTTACTCATAGCAGCCTTGCATTAAAACTGCCAATACACAATCAAATATTTTTTTACAATACTATTGACAGCAAGATGTGTTTCTTAAACACCAATGCGTCTGTTACTATGATTTTTCAGAAAAAGTTGTTCTGATCCAATCTTGAAATCAGTGCTAACATTACTTTTTAAGTCTAAATTTTTTAAATACATATATTTGACTTTGTAAAATGACCTTGAGCTTGACTGATGACCTTGACCTTTTGACAACTACAGAAAGGTAAACAAAAGGCTGCATTAAACAATATAAAATCTTCACTATTGCCAATATATGACCAAGAATATTGTCAATTCTGTAGACTGACAATATAATTGATAATGTAAGGGCCATTTGTTAGATTGGTCAATATATTGACACAATTTGGAGGATAATCATTTGTTTCAGTGTTAGATCAATTCATACTTCATTGAAAAGACAACAAGAGGGCCGTTGGCCCTGGGTTGCTCACCTGAGAAAAAAGCTTCATTACCTAGGTATGTCCATGCAACCACAGAAAAAGAGATTTTCTCTTATTCAATCAGATAACATTTGAAATAATCATCCCCCCCTTCTGCTCCTCCCCTGGACATTATTTATTTAAGCTTTTTCCATAAAAGGTCTGTGATCAGGTAATCTATGCCAAATATACAGGCTGAGTCTGAGACTTTTAAAGTTTTCTTTAATGAGTTGATCAATACATGACAAATATAAAGGCTGTAGGGATTCAAAATTCTCAACAAAGCACACCCCCTCCCCCAAGATGCTCTGCACCTGGTGAATCTACAGTCATGATTTTAGCTAATTCAATATATGTCCATATGCTGGTCATCCATACCAATTTTCAAGTCTGTAGGACTCCTGGCTCATTGGAAGAAGTTTCAAGATTTCAAAAATGATCCAAAGTACTACCCCCTCCCCAAGACACTCAGCACCTGGTGACCCTACAGTCATGATTTTAGCTATTTTTATTAATGTCAATATATTGATCACCCATGACAATTTTCAAGTCTGTAGGGTTCCTGATCCAGGAGAAGAATAAGGTTAAAGATTTCAAAATTGATCCAAAGTACTACCCCCTGCCCCCTAATGCTCCGCATCTGGTGGCCCTACATTTATGATTTTAGCTATTTTATTTTAGATCCATATGCTTATCATCCATGCCAATACTGAAGTCTGTAGGGCTCCTGGTTCATAAGAAGAAAAAGGTTAAAGATTACAAAATTTTCACAAAAGTACTACCCCCTCCCCCCTGGTGCTCCGCACCTGGTGGCTTTACAGTCATGATTTTAGCTATTTTATTAAGGTCTATGAGCTGATCCTCCATGCCAATTTTCAAGTCTGTAGGGCTTGTGGTTCATCAGAAGAAGAAGGTTAAAATTTACAAAATTTTCACAAAAGTACTACCCTCTCCCCCTTGGTGCTCCGCACCTGGTGAATCTACAGTCATGATTTTAGCTATTTTTATAAAGGTCCATATGCTGATCATCCATGCCAATATTCAAATCTGTAGGACTCCTGGTTCAGAAGAAGAAAAAGGTTAAAGATTACAAAATTTTCATCAAAGTACTACCCCCTCCCCCTTGGTGCTCCGCACCTTGTGGCCCTACAAATAAGATTTTAGCTATTTATATTGAAGTCTATGAGCTGATCCTCCATGCCAATTTTCAAGTCTGTAGGGCCTGTGGTTCAGAAGAAGAAGAAGGTTAAAATTTACAAAATTTTCACAAAAGTACTACCCTCTCCCCCTTGGTGCTCCGCACCTGGTGGCCCAACAGATATGATTTTAGCTATTTTCATTAAGGTCTATGAGCTAATCATCCATGCCAAATTTCAAGGCTGTAGGGCTGCTGGTTCAGAAGAAGAAGAATTTTAAAGATTTTCTTAAATTTTTAGCTTTGGTTGCCATAGCAACCAGAGTTTTTCACCGATTTCAATTCTTTTAGCAATTCTTTAAGGGGACCACCTAAGGAACATTTCTGCCAAGTTTGGTTAAAATTGGCCTAGTAGTTTAGGAGTAGATGTCGTTTAAAGAAATTGTTGACGGACGACGCACGACAGACGATGCACGGACGCCGGACAAAAGGTGATCACAGTAGCTCACTTGAGCACGTTGTGCTCAGGTGAGCTAACAAAAAGCTACAATTTCATGGCGGAGCCACATATGAAAATATAGCTTTTGGTTTTTCACTAAATAAAATATCAATTGATCTTACTCAAAAAACAAATGATTTCTCTATTTCTTTAATGCATACATGAGACAAAATCTATAAACTTTAAGACAAAACAAAGCAAGTCATTTTGAACGTGATTACTGTGCAAGGTTCATGATGACGTCATAGAGTGAAATGAATGAAGGCAGGGTATAAGTTTTTGATAATTTCACTGGTAAAGTGATTGGTTAATCAAAATGATAATCTACCTTAATTTCTTAATTCACAATATTCTTTAAGCATTTCAAGAATATTGTGAATTATTTTTACTATGATCTATGGGCCACTAAGAACACTGACAAATACAATCTTTTTCAGAGCTACAGTGTAGAAGGGGTAGTCAGAATTTTAAATTCAACTATTGGGAAAACCTATATTGTTAGTACTCATTTGAATTGTCTCATTGAGACGATTCAAATGATTACCCACAACAAAGGATTTCTTGGATAAATAAAGATATATGAATGGATTTACCCCCTCTTATCTGTTCCTCTGTTCTGGTTTATAAATGGTTAAATATAACAATGGTTTCAATATCGTTTAATCTTTAAATTTCTTTTTGTCAATTTGTAACATTTCTACAAAAACATTCTTGAACTTTAATTGATAAATTTCTTTAAAGTATTTGAAATTATGAAATTAATTGTCTTAACCTATTTTTTAAACTTGATACAGTTATGAAATGACGGAATCTTTATAACATACTTAATATTCTTAAGTCAATCTTGTCCTGGAAGTTTTTTTTCAACATGTTACCAGTCTACAAAATTTAAGATTGGGTCAAACTAGAAAATAGAGCATCAATTTCAAACAGGTTGTCAAGAAATTGCAAAAGAGTCCCAAAACAGTTGCCATGAAGTTGCCTTAAATTTGCAACACTAAGTAAATTGAAAGTATGGGTAACATGAATATAAATAAATATAGTAACAATCATTAGGTCAACATGAGGTCTTAACATGGATTGATAGAGGAGACCTCTTTTGTTGATAGCAACAAAACCTCGTAACTTGAGCAAGAATACAGCTGTAGTTACCAAGTATTGAAGCCTCACATTGAAAGACGATATTTCATCATATACAGACCTTGATGCATACAACCCAAATAAAAAAGAACATCTCACTGTGCGTGAAATTTGAAAATATCATCAGTTTTCTTCTAAAACCTTGTAAGTACAGCTTGTAGGAAGCTGTAGTTGTGATATTTTGGAAGAAAATCCTTAAGATTCAAACCCTTTCTAGCCCTAGGATAACTCATTGATAGAGATGGTGGAACAACGGAAACTTCTACATTATAGGAGAGCCTTTTGCCGTTATAGGTGGGTGATTCAGTCTTTTAAACTCTTCTAATTGAAAAGCAGGTCATTAAAACATCCTAGGAGACTAACTAGACTTGTGGTGTAGTTTGTCGTTGTTCGAACCACCTTGAGACGATCAGCTCTCTCGAAATTTGATCGTACCATCTCGTAGTATTCTCCGTCACTCAGAGTGAGAGACTTTAAATGGGGACACTTCAATCTGAAAAGAAAAGAAATGACATCATGAATGAAATATATATGGCCGTCACATAAAAATTAGACTATCTGGGAAATGCAAAAGTTGACCCTGGTCATGCTGAGCAATCTGCGAAAACTGACCAGGGTCGGAACTTTTCTAAATTAGAAGATATTTTGTACTTTTATCAAGTGATGATTCTACATTTTTTTAAATATTCTTTTACATGCTCTTCATTCATGTCTGATGCTTGATCTGAACCTTCTTTCAAACAATTATTTGTATGAAGTCCCAAGATGGCATCTTTATTAAAATATGTGAATGTGCATTTATCATGCAATTAAGCCTGTATAGACCTGATATCATCTGTCTGATAAAATTACATGATATCAGACAGTCTATAGACGGGTTAAGTTGTTAGTATTTGTGATTACATTTCATCTCACGTATAAAGTCATGCTATCATGTAGATTTAGTGTGTGAGTAAGAATGAGATGGTTGAGAAAGTCATGAGCTTGGGTTCTGTTCACATAACTCCGCCCCTGTATGCTTTTCCTAACAAGTTTACAGCCTAATCTTCTGTGCAGCCCTCACTCTGCTCTAGACCTTGCGAAAGGACAGACCGTAGATTAAAACTATTTTGGGTTCTTCATTATACCCATTAGAATGTTATAGCTGCAATTACATCGTATTCTGGTAGGTTAAATTCTTATTATCTGCACATTGCATATTTTATTGTATAGATTTTCCCTTTTGTAAGGATGTTTTAATATTTCTATTTGCAGGCTAATTTGTACATAGCACAGATTAAACATCAAACCCTGATATAAGTCTCATCATTATTTTCATCGGGTTACATATATTTAACAAGAGGACCATGATGGTCCTAGATCGCTCACCTGAGTCTCTTTGAGCCCTTGGACATCCCATAAACTAAATAGGCAGATGTCAACAAGGAGATAATTTCTACATAAGATCAATACAATGGAATGTTTTCAGCCAAGAGCAAGACGGATATGCTTGTTTGCTCTTTGATTCTATGTAAAAGGGATGAAACCGGGTGGAGCCCAAATGTGACCAAAGGGTCTTGAAATGTACAAACTTGGTAGAAGTCCATTAGATGATGCTACAAACTTAATATGAAATCTGTCTGCCTTCTGATTTCAGAGAAGAAGATTTTTGAAGGTTTTCCTATTTTCACCCATCGTGTTTAAATGAGCTAAAAGGGATGTGCCCCATAGGAGCCCTAATATGACCCTAGGGTCTTGATATGAACAAACTTGGTAGGGGCCCACTAAATGTTGCTACATACCAAATATGAAAGTTGTGTGCCCTCTATATGGTTTCTATAAAGAAAATTTTAAAAGATTTTCGCTCTTTGATTCTATGTAAAAAGGGTTGCCCCCAGGTGGAGCCCAAATATGACCTAGGAGCATTAATATGAACAAACTTGGTAGAGGTCCACTAGATGATTCTACATACCAAATATGAAAGCTGTCTGCTTTCTGGTTTCAGAGAAGAAGATTTTTGAAGATTTTCCATTTTTTAACCCTTCATGCTCAGATGAGCTAAAAGGGTTGAGACTTGGAAAAGCCCAAATATGACCTCAGGGTCTTGATATGAACAAACTTGGTAGTGGTTTTCTAGATGATTCTACATACCAAATATGAAATCTGTCTGCCTTCTGGTTTCAGAGAAGAAGATTTTTGAAGATTTTCCATTTTTTAACCCTTCGTGCTCAGAAGAGCTCAAAGGGTTGAGACTTGGAAAAGCCCAAATATGACTTCAGGGTCTTGATATGAACAAACTTGGTAGTGGTTTTCTAGATGATTCTACATACCAAAAATGAAATCTGTCTGCCTTCTGGTTTCAGAGAAGAAGATTTTTGAAGATTTTCCATTTTTTAACCCTTCGTGCTCAGAAGAGCTAAATGGGTTGAGACTTGGAAAAGCCCAAATATGACCTCAGGGTCTTGATATGAACAAACTTGGTAGTGGTTTTCTAGATGATTCTACATATCAAAAATGAAATCTGTCTGCCTTCTGGTTTCAGAGAAGAAGATTTTTGAAGATTTTCCATTTTTTAACCCTTCGTGCTCAGAAGAGCTAAATGGGTTGAGACTTGGAAAAGCCCAAATATGACCTCAGGGTCTTGATATGAACAAACTTGGTAGTGGTTTTCTAGATGATTCTACATACCAAAAATGAAATCTGTCTGCCTTCTGGTTTCAGAGAAGAAGATTTTTAAAGATTTTCGCTCTTTGATTTCTATGTAAAGAGTTGTGCCCGGGTGGAGCCCAAATATGACCTCAGGGTCTTGATATGAACAAACTTGGTAGAGGTTCACTAGATAATTCTACATACCAAATATGAAAGCTGTCTGACTTCTGGTTTCAGAGAAGAAGATTTTTGAAGATTTTCCTATTTAAAGTTTAGGGTGGATTTCTTTTATTTGAACAAACTTGGTAGAGCTTGACTGGAGGAACATCCCTGCCAAATTTCATCAAGATTGAGGTTTAGGAGGAGAAGATGTTTGAAGAAATTGTGGAAGACGCACAACTGACTATAGACGCCGGACATTGTTTGATCACAATAGCTCACCTTTTCTTGCTCAGGTGAGCTAAAAACAATTTGAACACACTTTCACCTAAATCTATCATAGTAAAGCGCTGAAAATGATTAAATGATAAATAGAATAACATGTAATTGTTTCAAAATATAAATGTTATCTGGTCTCACTTGACAGAAATTATCATGACTCCGCAAAGCCTAATCATGATAAATTCTCCCATCATCGACCAGATAAAATTGATATTTTAAGATACTAATTAACATATTTTTCTCTATATTGTATGTACAAGGGTATAAATAAGATTGTGTATACCTGTCAGAAATCTTTATAGCTCAGATTAATTCACAAGGTCATTGGTTCTCTCTTGAAACATCTTGAAGAGATGATTCCAATCCAATGAGTAAGGTTCTCTACTTTTTTTTTGAAGTATTTGAATGATAAATTCATGAATATACTGTATCTTTATATCTGCATGCATAACCATATTTAGAAGGCTGTTTAAAAGATTTTAGAACTCCATTAAGGTAATTAACTCTATTTAACCTTTTTTGATCTATCAAAGCTTGTTACCTCCCTTGCTCCTTTTTTTTTCTTTTAGTAAATCTAAGTACATACAGCACCACAATATACATCTTTTAACTATTTTAAGCCCAAATCTTATCATCTCAGGTTGAGGATTCTATTGAGGGAACACACACATATCAGAATTGATATCAACATTATAAATCCAAAATCTAGTAACCACAGCTTTTATAATGTTTCAGTTCCAATAATTCAAAATTAGACAATTTCTGTCATGGCTAGATACCTAGAATCTCATGATTAAGAATTCAACTGCACCTGATTATCCTGGCCACAGCAATTACAGTTTATTGACATTCACATCCATCAAAACCATTCTAAATCGCTCACTCAGTGCTCCATCCATTCATTCCGAACACTCACACAAACAATTCTATAACGCTCAGACCCATCGAAAAATATATAATCAACAAAGTCATTCAAAATAAATTTGCATAGAGAAAAATTGCAATTTCACAGACATAATTCAAATTGTAAGTGTCTTAATAGGTTTTTGAAGAAATAGGAAGCTACCTGTAGAACTTGTATGTATATTTTATTAAAGGGAGGAAATCATTATCGATTATTTTGTTCATCCTGAACAAAAATTGCGATATAGGATTACCTCCTGTTAAATTCACTCAAAACTCACCCACACACTCTTTCAAATTCATTCTTAAATCATTTCAAAATCATTCACCTTTTCAATTTCACAATGTTGTTAACTGTATATACATGTACTTAAGGTAGTCCACCACCAATGAAAAATATGAGATTGGCATGACTTGTGTTTCTCGGATGATGTATTTTTCTTAGAAAGATTGCTTGTGGAAGATAATGACAAAGTAAGGTCTTTTTGTATTAGATTTCATCATAGCCGTACTGAAAATTCGTAAGTGCCTATACATCGTATAGGCACTTACAACATCTCAGTAATGCTACAAATTTGACATAAGGATGGTTTTTATTAATTGAATGGAGTTTGACGACGCTTTCAACATTTTCTCAGTTATATTGCCATGGCTGGAGCAACTTACAATAGTTTCCTGGTCTGTCTCTCACTAGTACAATCATCACATCCTTTCCTAGCCTCCAGCTGCCATCTCTTATAGGTCTATGATTATCAACCCATTGGTAAGAGACAAATAGTCGGAAAGAATGAGTGCTGCCATCAAGGATCAAACCCAGGACCTCTAGATTGACAGTCCGACATGCTACCAACTGCGCTATGACGGTGGCTGTGACATCTTTTTTTATCAAATAGATATATCTTCCGAAGCTAATCCTGAAATCTAGTTGATTTCAACATTTTTCAATTAGGGGTGGACTACTTTAACATACTTTTGCTTTAAAAATGGAATATTCCCTTTTCCCTGGACCGGTCACATGGCTTAATTAATTTGGTCATTTTAATTGGTTACTGGGTGAATAAAGTAGAGCAAACCCAGACATTGATCTGCACTTTAGTACTGCACTTTTACATCTTTGATATACATATGATCTGTCATGTAATAAGGGACTATCTTGGGTGTATGAAAAACATCAGTCATAGAAAGCCGGTGCTAGATGTACAGGTTGATCTTGCTTAAACCTTTTAATTGTTAGTAGACTTTTGTAATTATAAGTTTTAATCATTCTTATTTGTTTTTGAAATATTAGATAAATGTTTATATATATATATATAATATGTCCTTTTTGGTCGCTTTTAGCAAGGTTTTTGTCTGGCATCAACGATATGTGTCAAAAGAACTCTTAATGAGGATCTAAGGGGTCCCCTGTCAAGGACTGGGAGTCCCTGCTTCAATTGTAGACTTTAACCTCGTAAGCAATTATATTGTTTTTTATTTTTGTTTTTGTTTTTTAATTTAGAGTGACTTCCTGGTTAAAGGTCAAGAAAGAATTAAACAAGAGGGCCATAGTGGCCCTTAATCGCTCACCTGAATTAACAATCTAAAAAAGTTTTTCTACGATTTGACCCCTTGACCTAGTTTTTCACCTCATTTGACCCAAATTCAAACTTGTCCGAGATTTCATCAAGATAATCATTCTGACCAATTAAAGGTTGATAAGGCAAAAAAATATTGCCTCTAGAGTGCCCAAAAGGTTTCTCTACGATTTGACCCAGTGACCTAGTTTTTGACCCAACTTGACCCAAATTCGAACTTGTCCAAGATATCATCAAGATAATCATTCTGACAAATTTTCAGGTTGATCGGGCTAAAAATATGGCCTTTAGAGCGTCCACAAGGTTTTTCTTTGATTTGACCCCATGACCTAGTTTTTGACCCAATATGACCCAATTTCGAACTTGTCTGAGATTTCATCAAGATAATCATTCTGAACAATTTTCAGGTTGATTGGGCTAAAAATATGGCCTCTAGAGTGTCCACAAGGTTTTTCTAAAATGTGACCATGTGACCTAGTTTTTGACCCCATATGACCCAATTTCGAACTTGACCGAGATTTCATCAAGATAATCATTCTGACCAATTTTCAGGCTGATTGGGCTAAAAATATGGCCTCTAGAGTGTCCACAAGGTTTTTCTAAAATTTGACCCTGTGACCTAGTTTTTGACCCAACTTGATTGAAATTCGAACTTGTCGGAGATTTCATCAAGATAGTCATTCTGACCAATTTTCAAGTTGATTCGACTAAAAATATGGCCTTTAGAGCGTCCACAAGTTTTTTCTAAAATTTGACCCCGTGACCTAGTTTTTGACCTAACTTGACCCAAATTCGAACTTGTCCGAGATTTCATCAAGATAATTATCCTGACAAATTTTCAGGTTGATTGGGCTAAAAATATGGCCTCTAGAGCGTCCACAAGGTTTTTCTTTGATTTGACCCCGTGACCTAGTTTTTGACCCCATATGACCCAATTTCGAACTTGTCCGAGATTTCATCAAGATAATCATTCTGACCAAATTTCAGGTTGATTGGGCTAAAAATATGGCCTCTAGAGTGTCCACAAGGTTTTTCTAAAATTTGACCCTGTGACCTAGTTTTTGACCCAACTTGACCCAAATTCGAACTTGTCCGAGATTTCATCAAGATAATCATTCTGACCAATTTTCAGGTTGATTGGGCTAAAAATATGGCCTCTAGAGTGTCCACAAGGTAAATGTTGACGACGGACGACGCACAACGGACAACGGACGACGGACATCAAGTAAACCCAAAAGCTCACCTTGAGCACTTTGTGCTCAGGTGAGCTAAAAACAAATGAACAGTTCAAAAATTCAACTAAGGGAAGAATTGAAGATTTTAACAGTCTTCAACAATTCAAGAGCTTGACAAAGGAAAGAATTGAAGACTGTAACAGTCTTCAACAATTCAGGAGCTCAACCAAAGAAAGAATTGAAGACTGTAACAGTCTTCAACAATTCAGGAGCTCAACTAAGGAAAGAATTGAAGACTGTTATAGTCTTCAACAGCACAAGAGCTCAACTAAGGAAAGATTTGAATACTGTTACTTCAACTGTTTAAGACTGTAAGAGTCTTCAACAGTTCAAGAGCTAAACTAAGGAAAGATTTGAAGACTGTAACAGTCTTCAATTCTTTCCTGAAGTTGAGCCCTAGAGGGTACATGATACTCACATCAGATAGTTTTGGGGGTCCTTGCTACTTATTTGCGAGTCACAGACTTGCAAACCTAAGGCCAGTTTCATCCAAACATTATATTTTTGTCTTTTGGATGACTTTCAAAACTGTAACAACAACAATCATTTTCCATACAGTAGGTATTGACAGATTGGTGATATGAGATTTTTGTCCTAAATATGTGGTAAGTCAGACAAGACAACAAGTAAGACAACAAGAGCACTGCCTACGGGTGCCTACACTGGGCTGTTGAGTGCTGGATGGTGGGAAAAAATCCTTAGTTAAAAAAGGGACATAATTTGCACAAAATGCATGTAGAGTTATCCCCCTTGATAGTATAGGTTGCTCCTTTGATGGTGAACATGTGTGCCAAGTTTCAAGTGAATGACAATGGCGACACCAAGGCTATAGCAATACCTCGGGTTTTCTCAGAGAACAGCTGAGCTTAAATTGGGTCTTGAATGTTTTAGTGAAACTGGCCCCTGTATCCATTGAAACCCTTCTTTTTGTATGACAGTTAGGTCACCAATATACCACTATCAACTCAGTTTAAACTAACACTGATGCAATATGCACTTTTGTCAGCAAATGATAAAGACTTATCACACCAAAATTAAACAGTTTACTCCTTTCCTGTTTTTCAAAATTTTAGAATCAATTGAAATTGAAAGAGTTTGCAACAGGCAATGAAAAGAGGATGCAATATGAAAACAAGAGGACCATGATGGTCCATTTGCTCACCTGAGTCTCTTTGACCCTGAGACATCACATCAATTAAATAGGCAGATGACATAAAGGAGATAATTTCAACATAAAACCAACTTTCATGACATTCTGACCAAGTTTCATGAAGATTGGGCCATATTTGTGGCTTCTAGAGTGTAAACAAGAAAATTGTCATTAAGGCCCCTTCTTTGGTGATTTGTCATTGGTCCTTCCCATTTTCTATAGGCTTCATCCTAATGACCTGACCAACATTCTGAACAAGTTTCATGAAGATTGGGCCATATTTGTGGCCTCTAGAGTGTAAACAAGAAAATTGTCATTAAGGCCCCTTCTTTCGTGATTTGTCATGGATCTTTCCCATTTTCAATAGGGTTCATCCTTGCGACCTGGCCAATATTCTGACCAAGTGTCATGAAGATTGGGCCATAGAGTGTAAACACTTAGATTGTTGACACTGGACAACTGACAACAGACAATGCACGACGGATGACAGACATTCAATGATCACAAAAGCTCACCTTGAGGATAATGTGCTCCGGTGAGCTAAAAAAGGCATTTCTATATGGTAGAAATTTTTTTTCCAAAATGACACTAAGAAACCACTCATCTTAAGGTAGTGGACCCATAAAAGTTCTGCAATGTTTCGAAAGTAATTTAAATTAACAGTGTTAACCAAGGTTTCTTAATGATTTTCATTAGGAAGCTTCAGTCAACATTGTGAAAGTTCACGAGTTCCAAAATGTGGGCGAACTATTACGGTTCCAGGGAGCTCTGTAATTTTATACATCTTCCCACCCTCTAGGCTAATTAACATCATAAACTTTCACTATATATTTGTATACATATGGTCATAAGGATTGTCATTTCGATGGCTCAGCACAACTGTTTCGCACTGAGCCATCGATTTGTGTCCCTTGTCATGCTGAACCTGGAATATTTCTACTTTTGCAGGAGGTATAGACAAAGATCAGCATGCACATCATCTTCACGAATCAAGGGGTATCAAATCATTAGCTTCTTCTAAATGAGATAAGTAAAACATTTGTAACCCATGGTTCAACAAAATGTCTACATAATTATATGTGCATTCTGATCTTAGTTTTTACCACTTGATTTTCTTATTAATTTTGAACCTGGAAAAAAATCCAATTAATATACCGACTCACAATCAGTGCATCCAGTGCTTCCAACACTTTGATTTCAATGCCATTTCCCATGGTTTAAATTCAGCCTGACAAGGATTAACATGGTCCTTTGGGTGGCAGGAGCTGCAAATACAGATCCCTTTAACCCCCATTTCAATAAATATTCATTCAATTCGACAGAGACCATAAGGTTCCTTTAGGTTTGATGCCTCATAAATATAAATCAATCCATATCTGATCTAATGACATCACATGATAGCAAGATGCACTCCAGAGATTATTTTAGCTGATAAATTCTGAAACCTATTTACATATACAAGAAACCCAAGATTTCAGAAAGATTTGTTCTACTGAAATTAAAATTTAATTAAATTCACCAGCTGTAGTTTTAATGAATTTACACAACTCTACAATTTAAGTACCTGACGAAGGGTGAGTAAGGTTAGAAATCAGGTTCCAAGCTAAAAAAAAACTTTTCTAAATCTCAAAAAATTAAACAGAGACTTCTTCTCAACAAATGATATTCATACTAAAACTCAGCTGAAACAAGTTCACAGAGACAAGTTCTCAATCAAGACTGTTCTCATACTAAAATGAAAATTTACTAATACTCTCTGAAAATGAGATATACTTATCAAGTCTTCTTCTCAACTGATACTTGTTTAAAGGTAAGACTTGTTCTCAACTGAGAATGAAAACATACTCAACTGTGATAAGTTCTCAATTGAGAAAGTTCTCAATTGAGAATGAACTAGTACTCAACTGAGACAAGTTCTCACTTGAGACAAGTTCTCATTTGAGACAAGTTCTCATTTGAGACAAGTTCTCACTTGAGACAAGTTCTCACTTGAGAATAAACTCATACTCAATTCAGACTAGTATCACTTCTGGATTTAAAAAAAAATCCAAATAGAAATCAAACAACTTATGAATATGGTTACCGAAGGAATACATATGCAGTGTTATTTAAAACTGGCTTAATTGATTGAGGATGATTTGACATTGCTCTTAGGTAGCGGACCCGATGAAATAGTTCAACAATGTTTGGGAAGTTATGCACTTTAACAGTGTAAACCAACAATTCCCAATGATTTCTTTAACATTTCAGTCAACATGGTGAAAGATCATTTGTTCAGAAAAGTTAAGGAACTTTAAGAGTTCCACTACCTTAATATCTGATATGGCCTCTTACGAATTCAACATGTAGTGTTGGTATATGTTTCACTGTTGTAACTAGAGACATTAGCCTATACAATGAACAATCCATTAGTTGGGTAATATTTTGAGTCTGGGTTGAGTCAGAGTCTCAGTTGATAACTATTATGAGTCTCAGTTGAATATGAATCACAGTTGAGAACAATTCCTAGAGCAAGAGACTTAGTTGAGAAAAGTTCTTAGTCAAGAACTGTTTTAATTCTCTTTTTAGACATAATTTTAGTTTAGAACAAGTCTTAATTGAGAACTTATCTTATTCAAAAACAAGCTGAGAGTAGTCTTTTGAGAGTAGTCTCTACTAAAACTACTACTCTACTAAAACTATGTCTCAACTGAGACTAATTTTCAATTCTCAACTTAGACAAGATCTCAACAAAGGCTGGTTCTCAACTAGGACTAATTCCAAACTGCGGTACTTAGTTGAGAATTAGTCTAAATTCATGTTTAGAACTATTCTAAGTTGAGAGCTAGTCTCAATTGAGAACTAGTTTTAGTTAAAAACTAGCTAAGAACTAGTCTCAAATACCGTACTACTAGTCCTCAACTGGGAATGAAAACATACTCAACTGAGACTAGTTTTCAACTTAGATTCAAGATCTGAACCAAGAAAATGTCTCAACAGAGACTACTCAAATTAGAATATTCTTCTCAAACCCTACAAAGACAAGTTAACTGTAGTTCTCAACTGAAACAAAGGCTCATCAAAGACTTGTTTTCACCTTAAGATATTCATACCCAAAGTCAATAGAAGCAAGTTTACTGATACTTGTTAAACAACTTCACTGAGGCTTGTTATCAACTCAGAATAAACTCATACTCAACTGAGACTAGTTCTCGACTTAAACACTAGTTCTCAACTTAAACACTAGTTATAGACTAAGACAAGGGTTCAACAGAGACTTCTTCTCAACTAATGATATTCATACTAAAACTCAGCTGAAACAAGTTCACAGAGACAAGTTCTCAATCAAGAATGTTCTCATACTAAAATGAGAATTTACTAATACTCTCTGAAAATGAGATATTCTTATAGAGTCTTCTTCTCAACTGATACTTGTTTAAAGGTAAGACTAGTTCTCAACTGACAATGAAAACATACTTAACTGTGACAAGTTCTCAAGTGAGACAAGTTCTGAACTAAGAAAATGTCTCAACAGAGACTACCCAAATTAGAATATTCACACTCAAACCCTACAAAGACAAGTTCACTGTAGTTCTCAAATAAAACAAAGGCTCATCAAAGACTTGTTTTCACCTTAAGATATTCATACCCAAAGTCAATAGAAGCAAGTTTACTGATACTTGTTAAACAAGTTCACTGAGGCTTGTTATCAACTGAGAATAAACTCATAATCAACAGAGACTAGTTCTCAACTTTAAAACTAGTTCTCAACTTAAACACTAGTTCTAGACTAAGACAAGGGTTCAACAGAGACTTCTTCTCAATTAATGATATTCATACTAAAACTCAGCTGAAACAAGTTCACAGAGACAAGTTCTCAATCAAGAATGTTCTCATAATAAAATGAGAATTTACTAATACTCTCTGAAAATGAGATATACTTATAGAGTCTTCTTTTCAACTGATACTTGTTTAAAGGTAAGATTAGTTCTCAACTGAGAATGAAAACATACTCAACTGTGACAAGTTCTCAAGTGAGACAAGTTCTGAACTAAGAAAATGTCTCAACAGAGACTACTCAAATTAGAATATATATACTCAAACCCTACAAAGACAAGTTCACTGTAGATCGCAACTAAAACAAAGGCTCAACAAAGACTTGATTTCACCTTAAGATATTCATACTCAAACTCAATAGAAGCAAGTTTACTGAGACTTGTTAAACAAGTTCACTGAGGCTTGTTATCAACTGAGAATAAACTCATACTCAACTGAGACTAGTTCTCAACTTTAAAACTAGTTTTCCACTTAAACACTATTTTTAGACTAAGACAAGGTCTCAACAGAGACTTCTTCTCAACTAATAATATTCATACTAAAACTCAGCTGAAACAAGTTCACAGAGACAAGTTCTCATTCAAGAATGTTCTCATACCAAAATGAGAATTTACTAATACTTTCTGAAAATGAGATATACTAATAGAATCTTCTTCTCAACTTAAGTAAGTATCTTGTTTAAAGGTAAGACTTGTTCTCAACTGAGAATGAAATCATACTCAACTGTGATAAGTTCTCAATTGAGAAAGTTCTCAATTGAGAATGAACTAGTACTCAACTGAGGCAAGTTCTCAGTTGAGACAAGTTCTCAGTTGAGACAAGTTCTCAGTTGAGACAAGTTCTCAGTTGAGACACGTTCTCAGTTGAGACAAAGTCTCAGTTGAGACAAGTTCTCACGTGAGACAAGTTCTCACTTGAGAATAAACTCATACTCAATTCAGACTAGTATCATTTCTGGATTTATAAAAAAATCCAAATAGAAATCAAACAACTTATGAATATGGTTACCGAAGGAATACATATGCAAAGTGTTATTTAAAACTGGCTTTATGGTTTTAGGATGATTTGACATTGCTCTAAGGTAGCGGACCCGGTGTAATAGTTCCACAATGTTTGGGAAGTTATGCACTTTAATAGTGTAAACCAACAATTCCTAATGATTTCTTTAACATATCAGTCAACATGGTGAAAGATCATTTGTTCAGAAACGTTGAGGAACTTTAAGAGTTCCACTACCTTAATATCTGATATGGCCTCTTACGAATTCAACACGTAGAGTTGGTATATGTTTCACTGTTGTAACTAGAGACATTAGCCTATACAATGAACAATCCAGTCAGATATCAATAGTTTTTCAAAGAAGAGGACCATTGGCCCTAAGGTGTTCACCTGGGGTATTGTTTAAAGGTTGTGAAATGCAAAAACTACAAGAAGTAGCACCAAAGACAAGAAAAACAATCTATTAGGTGCATTTGCTGCATTAAATAGTAAAGTAAACTCGACCCATAATCTTAAATTTTGGAAGCTTGCTACCACCATGCAATAAACCAAATGGAGTCTGTAATAGATTACGTATTATGTTATGGCCCCCGCCGTATGTCCATCTGCATGTCTGTCCTTCTGTCATGACTCCTCCTTTATATTATATTTATATAAGATATTTATATCATGAGTATTAGTCTCAGTTGAGAAAAATTACTAGTTGCTGACTATTTTTAGTTTGGTTAAGGTCTTAGTTGGGTAATATTTTGAGTCTGGGTTGAGTCAGAGTCTCAGTTGATAACTATTAAGAGTCTCAGTTGAATATGAATCACAGTTAGAACAATTCCTAGAGCAAGAGACTTAGTTGAGAAAAATTCTTAGTCAAGAACTGTTTTAATTCTCTTTTGAGACATAAATTTAGTTTATAACAAGTCTTAATTGAGAACTTATCTTATTCAAAAACTAGCTGAGAGTAGTCTTTTGAGAGTAGTCTCAACTAGAACTATATCTCAACTGAGACTAATTTTCAACTTATACACTAGATCTCAACTTAGACAAGATCTCAACAAAGACTGGTTCTCAATTAGGACTAATTCCCAACTGCGGTACTTAGTTCAGAATAAGTCTAAATTCATGTTTAGAACTATTCTAAGTTGAGAGCTAGTCTCCATTGAGAACTATTCATAGCTAAAAACTAGCTAAGAACTAGTCTCAAATACCGTACTACTAGTCCTCAACTGGGAATGTACTCATACTCAACTGAGACTAATTTTCAACTAAGATTTAAGATCTGAACTAAGAAAATGTCTCAACAGAGACTACTCAAATTAGAATATTCATACTCAAACCCTACAAAGACAAGTTCACTGTAGTTCTCAACTAAAACAAAGGCTCAACAAAGACTTGTTTTTACCTTAAGATATTCATACTCAAACTCAATAGAAGCAAGTTTACTGAGACTTGTAAAACAACTTCACTGAGGCTTGTTATCAACTGAGAATAAACTCATACTCAACTGAGACTAGTTCTCAACTTAAACACTAGTTCTTAACTTAAACACAAGTTCTAGACTAAGACAAGGTCTCAACAGAGACTTCTTTTCAATTAATGATATTCATACTAAAACTCAGCTGAAACAAGTTCACAGAGACAAGTTCTCAATCAAGAATGTTCTCATACTAAAATGAGAATTTACTTATACTCTCTAAAAATGATATATACTAATAGAGTCGTCTTCTCAAGTGATACTTGTTTAAAGGTAAGACTAGTTCTCAACTGAGAATGAAAATATACTCAACTGTGACAAGTTCTTAAGTGAAACAAGTTCTGAACTAAGAAAATGTCTCAACAGAGACTACTCAAATTAGAATATTCATACTCAAACCCTACAAAGACAAGTTCACTGTAGTTCTCAACTAAACTAAAACAAAGGCTCAACAAAGACTTTTTTCACCTTAAGATATTCATACTCAAACTCAATAGGAGCATGTTTACTGAGACTTGTTAAACAAGTTCACTGAGGCTTGTTATCAACTGAGAATAAACTCATACTCAACTGAGACTAGTTCTCAACTAAGATACTAGTTTTCAACTTAAACACTAGTTCTCGACTAAGACAAGATCTCAACAGAGACTTCTTCTCAACTAATAATACTCATACTAAAACTTAGCTGAAACAAGTTCACAGAGACAAGTTCTTAATCAAGAATGTTCTCATACTAAAATGAGAATTTACTAATACTCTCTGAAAATGAGATATACTAATAGAGTCTTCTTCTCAACTGATACTTGTTTAAAGGTAAGACTAGTTCTCCACTGAGAATGAAAACATACTCAACTGTGACAAGTTTTTAACTTAGACAAGTTCTCAAGTGAGAATGAACTTGTACTCAATTGAGACAAAAGCTCACTTGAGTCAAAGTCTCACTTGAGACAAATTCTCACTTGAGACAAGTTCTCACTTGAGAATGAACTAAAAACTAGAAAGCCATGAATGGCTTGTGTCGCTCCACAGGCTTGAAATTCTTGTAAAAGCAAATAAAAGTTTTGATTAGATTTTTAGATATTTTGGGTTCTACTGATGTTGAAAATGATTTATAACATAAACAACATATAACATATAGAGAAATGACCTCCGCCCATAAAGGACACATTTTTCATCCAATCAAAATAATTTTTGGCTGCATGGTAATGGGTCACCCAAAGATCATACCAAAAATGTTTGTTCGAAATCCATCAATTACATTCTGAGAAAATGATTTTCAAAGTTTCTACTATATAACATATTGAGAAATGACCTCCGCCCATAAAGCATATATTTCTGATCCGATCACAATAATTTTTGGTAGACTGATAAAGGGTCACCCAAGGATCATTCATGTAAAATTTGATTGGAAGCCATCAATTAGAATCTGAGAAAACTCACTTTTTACCATATTTGGAAATTAGCCACGCTCATAAAATCCATGTTTTTCATTGGATCAAAATTTCTTGAACAACTTTGAAAGAGGGTCACCCAAGGATCATTCCTATGAAGTTTGGTTGAAATTCATCCAGTAGTTTCTGAGGAGAAGATTTTTAAAGAAAAAGTTTATGACTGGACGCACAGACGCACAGACAGACGCACGGACGGACACATGACGGACACAACGCCATGACAATAGCCCCAGTGGCTTTCAGCCAGTAGAGCTAAAAATCAGGTAATGTACATGAAGGTTTGTGCAGTCATGGTCCTTTAATCAAACCCTGGCCCTGGCCCATGAATTTTATATGAAATAAGACCTATCCCTAATGGTTATACAAACATTGATTTTTTTGGCCCTTGATTTAACATGATTAGTCCCTTTTTCTATCTCCTGTTAAAACAGGAATAGTCTTGGTTCAACATGACAATAAATTGATTTTTCTTGGTACAAATTTATCCTGAATAATACATGTACATGTATAATAGAAATGTTCCAAGTTATAGATACAGACAGACATTCTGATTTTGGGGTGGCTGTAAACTTTTGCTAGATGCTGAATTATCACTATCACTACTCTGGAGTCTCATTTTAAGGGATATGCTGAGACATTGTGAAAGAGTTTTCACAACCAAGCTTCATTAAGAAACATACAAGACCATCAGAGACAGATTATGATGCATGTCCCCAAGAAACATGTTCAAAGTGATGTTTAGATATTTATTGATATATCACCACTTACTTTTTATTCAAAACAAAACTACAGAGGTTTGTTTGTTTGAATGGGATTTGGCGCCGCTTTTACGTTATTTCAGTCATATCGCGGCATCTGGAGCACCTAACTAGAAAGCCATGAATGGCTTGAGTCGCTCCAAGGGCTTGAAATTCTTGTAAAGCAATAAAAGTATGACTAGATTTTTAGATATCTTGGATTCTACTGATGTTGAAAATGATTTTCAAAAGTTCAACTATATAACATATGGAGAAATCACCTCCACAGAAATAAGACATATTTTTCCATCTGATCATTATAATTTTTGGCTGCATGATAATGGGTCACCCAAAGATCATACAAAAAGGTTTGATTGATATCCATCAGTTACACTCTGAGAAATTGATTTTCAAAGTTCACACAATATAACATATTGAGAAATGACCTCCGCCCATGAAATGCATATTTTTCACCCAATCACAATAATCTTTGGTAGACTGATAAAGGGTCACTCAAGGATCATTCCAGTAAAATTTGGTTGATATCCATCAGTTACATTCTGAGAAAATGATTTTCAAAGTTTCCACTATATAACATATAGAGAAATGACCTCCGCCCATAAAATGCATATTTTCCATCTGATCACAATGATTTTTTGTAGACTGATAAAGGGTCACTCAAAGATCATTCCAGTAAAATTTGGTTGCTATCCATCGATTAAATTTTGAGAAAATGATTTTCAAAGTTCCCACTATATAACATATAGAGAAATGACCTTTGCCCATAAAATGCATATTTTTCATCCAATCACAATGATTTTTTGTAGACTGATAAAAGGGTCACTAAAGGATCAATCCAGTAAAATTTGGTTGATATCCATCAGTTACATTCTGAGAAAATGATTTTCAAAGTTTCCACTATATAACATATAGAGAAATGACCTCCGCCCATAAAATGCATATTTTCCATCTGATCACAATGATTTTTTGTAGACTGATAAAGGGTCACCCAAGGATCATTCATGTAAAATTTAATTAGTATCCATTGAATAGAATCTGAGAAAACTCACTTTTTACCATATTTGGAAATTAGCCACGCCCATTAAATACATCTTTTTCATTGGATCAAAATTTCTTGAACAACTTTGAAAGAGGGTCACCCAAGGATCATTCCTGTGAAGTTTGGTTGAAATCCATCCAGTAGTTTCTGAGAATATTTTTAAAGAAAAGTTTACGACCGGACGCACGCACGCACGCACGGACGGACGGACGCATAACGGACACAACGCCATGACAATAGCCCCAGTGGCTTTCAGCCAGTGGAGCTAAAAAATCTATTAGGCCCATTTGCTGCATTAAATAGTAAGGTATACTCGACCCATAATCTTAAATTTTGGAAGCCTGCTACCACAATGCAATATACCAAATCGAGTCTGTAATAGATTACGTATTATGTTATGGCCCCTGTTGTATGTCCATCTGCCTGTCTGTCCTTCTGTCATGACTCCTCCTTTATATTATATTTATATTAGATATTTATATCAAGAGTATTAGTCTCAGTTGAGAAAAATTACTAGTTGATGACTATTTTAGTTTGGTTAAGGTCTTAGTTGGGTAATATTTTGAGTCTCGGTTGAGTCAGAGTCTCAGTTGATAACTATTAAGAGTCTCAACTGAATATGAATCAAAGTTTAGAACAATTCTTAGAGCAAGAGACTTAGTTGACAAACATTCTTAGTCAAGAACTGTTTTAATTCTCTTTTGAGACCTAATTTTAGTTTAAAACAAGTCTTCATTGAGAACTTATCTTATTCAAAAACTAGCTGAGAGTAGTCTTTTGAGAGTAGTCTCAACTAGAACTATATCTCAACTGAGACTAGTTTTCAACTTATACACTAGTTCTCAACTTAGACAAGATCTCAACAAAGACTGGTTCTCAATTAGGACTAATTCCCAACTGCAGTTCTAAGTTGAGAGTTAGTCTAATTTCATGTTTAGAACTATTCTAAGTCGAGAGCTAGTCTCAATCGAGAACTATTCTTAGTTAAAAACTAGCTAAGAACTAGTCTCAAATAACGTACTACTAGTCCTCGACTGGGAATGTACTCATACTCAACTGAGACTAGTTTTCGACTTAGATTCTAGATCTGAACTTAGAAAATGTCTTAACAGAGACTACTCAAATTAAAATACTATACTCAATCATTACAAAGACAAGTTCACTGTAGTTCTCAACTAAAACAAAGGCTCAACAAAGACTTTTTTCACCTTAAGATATTCATACTCAAACTCAATAGAAGCATGTTTACTGAGACAAGTTAAACAACTTCACTGAGGCTTGTTATCAAGTGAGAATAAACTCTTACTCAACTGAGACTGCTTGTCAACAAAGATACTAGTTCTCAACTTAGACAAGATTTCAACAAAGACTGGTTCTCAATTAGGACTAATTCCCAACTGCAGTTCTTAGTTGAGAATTAGTCTAATTTCATGTTTAGAACTATTCTAAGTTGAGAGCTAGTCTTAATTGAGAACTTTGCTTAGTAAAAAACTAGCTAAGAACTAGTCTCAAATACCATACTACTAGTCCTCAACTGGGAATGTACTCATACTCAACTGAGACTAGTTTTCGACTTAGATTCTAGATCTGAACTAAGAAAATGTCTCAACAGAGACTACTCAAATTAAAATATTCATAGTCAAACATTACAAAGACAAGTTCACTGTAGTTTTCAACTAAAACAATTTGTTTGTTTGAATGGGTTTAACGCCGCTTTCAACAATCTCGCAGTTATATCACGACGGCCGGAGCACCTAACAATGGATTCCTGGTATTTATTTCACCTGTACTACCATTACACCCTTTCCTAGCCTCCGACTGCTATCTCACATAGGTTTACAATTATCTACCCATTGGTGAGAGACAAACTTCAGAAAGGATATTTGCCGCCACCAGGGAGCGAACCCACGACTTCCAGACTGGAAGTCTTATGCCTAACCTACTGCGTCATGGTGGCGGCCCTCAACTAAAACAAAGGCTCAACAAAGACTTTTTTTCACCTTAAGATATTCAAACTAAAACTCAAGAGAAGCAAGTTTACTGAGACTTGTTAAACAAGTTCACTGAGGCTTGTTATCAACTGAGAATAAATTCTTACTCAACTGAGACTAGTTCTCAACAAAGGTTCTAGTTCTCAACTAAAACACTAGTTCACGACTAAGACAAGGTCTCAACAGAGACTTCTTCTCAACAAATAATATTCATACATAAACTCAGCTGAAACAAGTTCACAGAGACAAGTTCGCAATCAAAAATGTTCTCATAAATTAGAATTTACTAATACTCTCTGAAAATGAAATATACAAATAGAACCTTCTTCTCAACTGATACTTGTTTAAAGGTAAGACTAGTTCTCAACTGAGAATGAAAACATACTCAACTGTGACAAGTTCTCAAGTGAGACAAGTTCTCAAGTGAGACATGTTCTCAATTGATAATGAGCTTTTACTCAACTGAGACAAGTTCTGACTTGAGAAAATTCTCACTTGAGACAAGTTCTCACTTGAGAATAAACAAAAAACATTTTCTCAATTGAGAATAATCAAAAAAGACATTTTCTCAATTGAGAATGAGCTTGTACTCAACTGAGACAAGTTCTCACTTGATAAAATTCTCACTTTAGACAAGTTTTCACTTGAGACAAGTGCTCACTTGAGAATAAACTCAAAAAAAAATCTATTAGACCCATTTACTGCATTAAATAGTAAAGTACACTCGACCCATAATCTTAAATTTTGGAAGCCTGCTACCACAATGCAATAAACCAAATCGAGTCTGTAATAGATTATGTATTATGTTATGGCCCCCGTCGTATGTCCATCTGCCTGTCTGTCCTTCTGTCATGACTCCTCATTCATATTATATTCATATTAGATATTTATATCAAGAGTATTAGTCTCAGTTGAGAAAAATTACTAGTTGATGACTATTTTTAGTTTGGTTAAGGTCTTAGTTGGGTAATATTTTGAGTCGCAGTTGAGTCAGAGTCTCAGTTGATAACTATTATGAGTCAGTAGAATATGAATCACAGTTGAGAACAATTTCCTAGAGCAAGAGACTAAGTTGAGAAAAGTTCTTAGTCAAGCACTGTTTTAATTCTCTTTTGAGACCTAATTTTAGTTTAGAACAAGTCTTAATTGAGGACTTATCTTATTCAAAAACTAGCTGAGAGTAGTTTTTTGAGACTAGTCTCAATTAGAACTATGTCGCAACTGAGACTAATTTTCAACTTATACACTAGTTCTCAACTTAGACAAGATCTCAACAAAGGCTGGTTCTCAACTAAAACTAATTCCCAACTGCAGTTCTTAGTTGAGAATTAGTCTAAATTCATGTTAAGAACTATTCTAAGTTGAGAGCTAGTCTCAATTGAGAACTATTCTTAGTTAAAAAACTAGCTAAGAACTAGTCTCAAATACTGTACTACTAGTCCTCAACTGGGAACTGAGACTAGTTTTCAACTTAGATGCTAGATCTGAACTAAGAAAATGTCTCAACAGAGTCTGAGACTAATCAAATTAAAACATTCATACTCAAACCCTACAAAGACAAGTTCACTGTAGCTCTCAACTAAAACAAAGGCTGAACAAAGACTAGTTTTCACCTTAAGATATTCATACTCAAACTCAATAGAAGTAAGTTTTCTGAGACTTGTAAAACAAGTTCAATGAGGCTTGTTATCAACTGAGAATAAACTCATACTCAACTGAGACTAGTTCTCATCTTAAACACTAGTTCTCATCTTAAACACTAGTTCTCGACTAAGACAAGGCCTCAACAGAGACTTCTTCTCAACTAATGATATTCATACTAAAACTCAGCTGAAACAAGTTCACAGAGACAAGTTCTCAATCAAGAATGTTCTCATACTAAAATGAGAATTTACTAATACTCTCTGAAAATGAGATATACTGATAGAGTCTTCTTCTCAACTGATACTTGTTTAAAGGTAAGACTAGTTCTCAACTGAGAATGAAAACATACTCAACAGTGATAAGTTCTCAAGTGAGACAAGTTCTCAATTCAGAATGAACTATTACTCAACTGAGACAAGTTCTCACTTGAGACAAGTTCTCATTTGAGACAAGTTCTCACTTGAGACAAGTTTTCACTTGAGAATAAACTCATACTCAATTCAGACTAGTATTAAGATATCCTTTCTTGATTTAAAAAACAAACAAATGGAAATCAAACAACTTATGAATATGGTTACCGAAGGAATACATATGCAAAGTGTTATTTAAGACTGGCTTAATGGTTTGAAGATGATTTGAAATTGCTCTTAGGTAGCGGACCCGACGTAATAGTTCCACAATGTTTGAGAAGTTATGCACTCTAACAGTGTAAACCAACAATTCCTAATGAATCCTTAAACATTACGCTACCTTAATATCTGATATGGCCTCTTACGAATTCAGCCGCGGCAATAGCGCAGTTGGTAGCGCGCCGGACTTTTAATCCAGGGGGTATATTCGTACGGGTTCGATCCCCGGCCGCGGCACTTATCCTTTCCGACATTTGTCTTCCACCAATGGGTAGATAATCGTAAACCTATGTGGAATAGCAACTGGAGGCTAGGAAAGGGATCTGGTGGTAGTACTGGTGTGAGAAAATACCAGGAATCCATCGTTAGGTGCTCCAGTCGTCACGATATAACTGAAAGATCGTTGAAAGCGACGTAAAACCCCTATTCAAATAAAATCAAATCTTACGAATTCAACATGTAGTGTTGGTATATGTTTCACTGTTGTAACTAGAGACATTAGCCTATACAATGAACAATCCAGTCAGATATCAATAGTTTTTCAAACAAGAGGACCATTGGCCCTAAGGTATTCACCTGGGGTATTGTTTAAAGGTTGTGAAATGCAAAAACTACAAAAAGTAGCACCAAAGACAAGAAAAACAATCTATTAGGTGCATTTGCTGCATTAAATAGTAAAGTACACTCGACCCATAATCCTAAATTTTGGAAGCCTGCTACCATAATGCAATAAACCAAATCGAGTCTGTAATAGTTTACGTATTATGTTATGGCCCCCGTCGTATGTCCATCTGCCTGTCTGTCCTTCTGTCATGACTCCTCCTTTATATTATATTTATATCATGAGAATTAGTCTCAGTTGAGAAAAATTACTAGTTGATGACTATTTTTAGTTTGGTTAAGGTCTTAGTTGGGTAATACTTTGAGTCTGGGTTGAGTCAGAGTCACAGTTGATAACTATTATGAGTCTCAGTTGAATATGAATCACAGTTGAGAACAATTCCTAGAGCAAGAGACTTAGTTGAGAAAAGTTCTTAGTCAAGAACTGTTTTAATTCTCTTTTGAAACATAATTTTAGTTTAGAACAAGTCTTAATTGAGAACTTATCTTATTCAAAAACTAGCTGAGAGTAGTCTTTTGAGAGTAGTCTCAACTAGAACTATGTCTCAACTGAGACTAGTTTTCAACTTATACACTAGTTCTCAACTTAGACAAGATCTCAACAAAGACTGGTTCTCAACTAAGACTAATTCCCAACTGCGGTTCTTAGTTGAGAATAAGTCTAAATTCATGTTTAGAACTATTCTAAGTTGAGAGCTAGTCTCAATTGAGAACTATTCTTAGTTAAAAACTAGCTAAGAACTAGTTTCAAATACTGTACTACAAGTCCTCAACTGGGAATGTAATCATACTCAACTGAGACTAGTTTTCAACTTAGTTTCTAGATCTGAAATAAGACAATGTCTCAACAGAGACTACTCAAATAAGAATATTCATACTCAAACCCTACAAAGACAAGTTCACTGTAGTTCTCAACTAAAACAAAGGCTCATCAAAGACTTGTTTTCACCTTAAGATATTCATACTCAAACTCAATAGAAGTAAGTTTACTGAGACTTGTTAAACATGTTCACTAAGGCTTGTTATCAACTGAGAATTAACTCATACTCAACTGAGACTACTTCTCAACTTAAACACTAGTTCTCAACTTAAACACTAGTTCTAGACTAAGACAAGGTCTGAACAGAGACTTCGTCTCAACTAATGATATTCATACTAAAACTCAGCTGAAATAAGTTCACAGAAACAAGTTCTCAATCAAGAATGTTCTCATACTAAAATGAGAATTTACTAATACTCTCTGAAAATGAGATATACTAATAGAGTCTTCTTCTCAACTGATACTTGTTTAAAAGGCAAGACTAGTTCTCAACTGAGAATGAATACTTACTCAACTGTGACAAGTTCTCAAGTGAGACAAGTTCTGAACTAAGAAAATGTCTCAACAGAGACTACTCAAATTAGAATATTCATACTCAAACCCAACAAAGACAAGTTCACTGTAGTTCTCAACTAAAACAAAGGCTCCACAAACACTTTTGTTTACCTTGAGATATTCATACTCAAACTCAATAGAAGTAAGTTAACTGAGACTTGTTAAACATGTTCACTAAGGCTTGTTATCAACTGAGAATAAACTCACTCAACTGAGACTAGTTCTCAACTTAAACACTGGTTCTCAACTTAAACACTAGTTCTAGACTAAGACAAGGTCTCAACAGAGACTTCTTCTCAACTAATGATATTCATACTAAAACTCAGCTGAAACAAGTTCACAGAGACAAGTTCTCAATCAAGAATGTTCTCATACTAAAATGAGAATTAACCAATACTCTCTTAAAATGAGATATACTAATAGAGTCTTCTTCTCAACTGATATTTGTTTAAAAGGTAAATCTAGTTCTCAACTGAGAATGAAAACATACTCAACTGTGACAACTTCTCAAGTGAGACAAGTTCTGAACTAAGAAAATGTCTCAACAGAGACAACTCATATAAGAATATTCATACTCAAACCCTACAAAGACAAGTTCACTATAGTTCTCAACTAAAACAAAGGCTAATCAAAGACTTATTTCCACCTTAAGATATTCATACTCAAACTAAATAGAAACAAGTTTACTGAGATTTGTTAAACAAGTTCACTGAGGCTTGTTATCGACTGAAAATAAACTCATACTCAACTTAAACACTAGTTCCCAACTTAAACACTAGTTCTAGACTAAGACAAGGTCTCAACAGAGACTTCTTCTCAACTAATGATATTCATACTAAAACTCAGCTGAAACAAGTTTACATAGACAAGTTCTCATTCAAAAATGTTCTCATACTAAAATGAGAATTTACTAATACTCTCTGAAAATGAGATATACTAATAGAGTCTTCTTCTCAACTGATACTTGTTTAAAGGTAAGAATGGTTCTCAACTGAGAATGAAAACATACTCAACTGTCATTAGTTCTCAATTGAGAAAGTTCTCAATTGAGAATGAACTAGTACTTAACTGAGACAAGTTCTCACTTGAGACAAGTTCTCATTTGAGAAAAGTTCTCACGTGATACAAGTTCTCACGTGAGACAAGTTCTCACTTGAGAATGAGTTCATACTCAATTCAGACTAGTATCATTTCTGGATTTAAAAAAAAATCCAAATAGAAATCAAACAACCTTTGAATATGGTTACCGAAGGAATACATATGCAAAGTGTTATTTAAAACTGGCTTAATGGTTTGAGGATGAATTGCCATTGCTCTAAGGTAACGGAACCGATGTAATAGTTCCACAATGTTTGGGAAGTTATGCACTTTAACAGTGTAAACCAACAGTTCCTAATGATTTCTTTAACATTTCAGTCAACATGGTGAAAGATCATTTGTTCAGAAATGTTGAGGAACTTTAAGAGTTCCATTACCTTAATATCTGATTTGGCCTCTTACGAATATAACATGTAGTGTTGGTATATGTTTCACTGTTGTAACTAGAGACATTAGCCTATACAATGAACAATCTAGTCAGATATCAATAGTTTTTCAAACAAGAGGACCATTGGCCCTAAGGTGTTCACCTGGGGTATTGTTTAAAGGTTGTGAAATGCAAAAACTACAAAAAGTAGCAGCAAAGACAAGAAAAACAATCTATTAGGTGCATTTGCTGCATTAGATAGTAAAGTACACTCGACCCATAATCCTAAATTTTGGAAGCTTGCTACCACAATGCAATAAACCAAATCAAGTCTGTAATAGATTACGTATTATGCTATGGCCCCGTCGTATGTCCATCTGCCTGTCTGTCCTTCTGTCATGACTCCTCCTTTATGTTATATTTATATCATGAGTATTAATCTCAGTTGAGAAAAATTACTAGTTGATGACTATTTTTAGTTTGGTTAAGGTCTTAGTTGAGTAATATTTTGAGTCTGGGTTGAGTAAGAGTCTTGTTGTATAACTATTATGAGTCTCAGTTGAATATGAATCACAGTTAGAACAATTCCTAGAGCAAGAGACTTAGTTGAGAAAAATTCTTAGTCAAGAACTGTTTGAATTCTCTTTTGAGACATAATTTAAGTTTAGAACAAGTCTTAATTGAGAACTTATCTTATTCAAAAACTAGCTGAGAGTAGTCTTTTGAGAGTAGTCTCAACTAGAACTATGTCTCAACTGAGACTAATTTTCAACTTATACACTAGTTCTCAACTTAGACAAGATCTCAACAAAGGCTGATTATCAACTAGAACTAATTCCCAACTGCGGTTCTTAGTTGAGATTTAGTCTAAATTCATGTTTAGAACTTTTCTAAGTTGAGAGCTAGTCTCAATTGAGAACTATTCTTGGTTAAAAACTAGCTAAGAACTAGTCTCAAATACCGTACTACTAGTCCTCAACTGGGAATGTACTCATACTCAACTGAGACTAGTTTTCAACTTAGATTCAAGATCTGAACTAAAAAAAATGTCTCAACAGAGACTACTCAAATAAAAATATTCATACTCTAACCCTACAAAGACAAGTTCACTGTAGTTCTCAACTAAAACAAAGGCTAATCAAAGACTTATTTCCACCTTAAGATATTCATACTCAAACTCAATAGAAGCAAGTGTACTGAGACTTGTTAAACAAGTTCACTGAGGCTTGTTATTGACTGAGATTAAACTCATACTCAACTGAGACTAGTTCTAAACTTAAACACTAGTTCTCAACTTAAACACTAGTTTAAGACTATGACAAGAGCTCAACAGAGACTTCTTCTTAACTTATGATATTCATACAAAACTCAGCTGAAACAAGTTTACAGAGACAAGTTCTCAATCAAGAATGTTCTCATACTAAAATGAGAATTTACTAATACTCTCTGAAAATGAGATATACTAATAGAGTCTTCATCTCAACTGATACTTGTTTAAAGGTAAGACTAGTTCTCAACTGAGAATGAAAACATACTCAACTGTGACAAGTTCTCAAGTGAGACAAGTTCTGAACTAAGAAAATGTCTCAACAGAGACTACTCAAATTAGAATATTCATACTCAAACCCTACAAAGACAAGTTCACTGTAGTTCTCAACTAAAACAAAGGCTCATCGAAGACTTGTTTTCACCTTATGAGATTCATACTCAAAGTCAATAGAAGTAAGTTTACTGAGACTTGTTAAACAAGTTCACTGTGGCTTGTTATCAACTGAGAATAAACTCATACTCAACTGAGACTAGTTCTCAACTTTAACACTAGTTCTCAACTTAAACACTAGTTCTAGACTAATACAATGTCTCAACAGAGACTTCTTCTCAACTTATGATATTCATACTTTAACTCAGCTGAAACAAGTTCACAGAGACAAGTTCTCAATTAAGAATGTTCTCATACTAAAATGAGAATTTACTTATACTCTCTGAAAATGAGATATACTAATAGAGTCTTCTTCTCAAATGATACTTGTTTAAAGGTAAGACTAGTTCTCAACTGAGAATGAAAACATACTCAACTGTGACAAGGTTTCAAGTGAGACAAGTTCTACACTAAGAAAATGTCTTAACAGAGATTACTCAAATTAGAACATTTATACTCAAACCCCACAAAGACAAGTTCACTGTAGTTCTCAACTAAACAAAGGCTAATCAAAGACTTATTTCCACCTTAAGATATTCATTCTCAAACTCAATAGAAGCAAGTTTATTTAGATTTGTTAAACAAGTTCACTGAGGCTTGTTATCAACTGAGAATAAACTCATACTCAACTGAGACTAGTTCTCAATTTCAACAATAGTTCTCAACTTTAACACTAGTTCTAGACTAAGACAAGGTCTCAACAGAGACTTCTTCTCAACTAATGATATTCATACATAAACTCAGCTGAAACAAGTTCACAGAGACAAGTTCTCAATCAAGAATGTTCTCAAACTAAAATGAGAATTTACTAATACTCTCTTAAAATGAGATATACTAATAGAGTCTTCTTCTCAACTGATACTTGTTTAAAGGTAAGACTTGTTCTCAACTGAGAATGAATACTTACTCAACTGTCATAAGTACTCAATTGAGAAAGTTCTCAATTGAAAATTAACTAGTACTCAACTAAGACAAGTTCTCAACTGACACATGTTCGCACTTGAGACAAGTTCTCACTTGAGACAAGTTCTCATTTGAGACAAGTTCTCATTTGAGACAAGTTCTCATGTGAGACAAGTTCTCACTTGAGAATAAACTCATACTCAATTCAGACTAGTATCATTTCTGGATTTTAAAAAAATCCAAATAGAAATCAAACAACTTATGAATATGGTTACTGAAGGAATACATATGCAAAGTGTTATTTAAAACTGGCTTAATGGTTTGAGGATGATTTGACATTGCTCTAAGGTAGCGGACCCGATGTAATAGTTCCACAATGTTCGGGAAGTTATGCACTTTAACAGTGTAAACCAACAATTCCTAATGATTTCTTTAACATTTCAGTCAACATGGTGAAAGATCATTTGTTCAGAAACGTTGAGGAACTTTAAGAGTTCCACTACCTTAATATCTGATATGGCCTCTTACGAATTCAACATGTAGTGTCGGTATATGTTTCACTGTTGGTACTTGAGACAATTAGCCTATACAATGAACACTCCAGTCAGATATCAATAGTTTTTCAAACAAGAGGACCATTGGCCCTAAGGTGTTCACCTGGGGTATTGTTTAAAGGTTGTGAAATGCAAAAACTACAATCAAAGGCCTGAAAGGCCTGAATTGAAGACAGGACTGAATATTAACAATTGGAATGAAAATTGTGGCGTTTTGAGAAGTTCTCTTGAGTGGGAATCAAAAATTTAAAACAATCATTGATGGTTACATATGGAAACTGCACCTTCCTAACAAATGAATATGCTTTACTTTGAAGACTCATCACTTCCAGATAAACCTATCCCTCTAGCCAATTCAAGCTTAACAAGAGGGTAACTGCCTTCATAAACGCTATTCATCCCCAAGTGTAAGTTTTCAATATCCTAAATAAAAAATATTCATTTAACCAACAGAAATATGGTGGCAATTCCTGTATTCTAAAAACTCATATGAATTATTGCAACCCTGTTTTATAAAATTGTATAGATTATCCCCAGCAATCCAATATGATCCAAATCCGATTTTTTCCAGTCAAACTTATTAAGCGGATGTGTAAAAATCTTAAATAAAATGTTAAAAACCATGACACACATTGCTTACCCCTTGATGAAGAGCTGAACATTTCATTGCCATAGTGAATATTGCCCTGAATTGGAAATTTGTTCAAATTTCTTTTACATTTATTATCTGATCCAGGATTTGACTAATTATCTCCACATAGAAGAAGCAATGAAAGTAATACCAATATTCTTATACTTTTACTAGTCAAAGTCAATACCAAGAAGAAGTATTTTCCCGTACAATAGCTGTAGCTTTTTTTTATGAATACCGTTTAAGTTTCTTCCAGGAGTGAAACATTTTATTTCTATTTTTCCATTGAGATATTTCGATCTCCATTTCAGGTTATTCTCCTTGCATATGGTCTTACTTCGTAGAAAATTATTTTTACTACAAAATGATGTATAAACCTGTTAAGACAACCAACCTTTTAGGCCTTTTCCACGGGACTGCTTTTCTAGGTCAAGATTCAGATTGAACTATCCGGTGAACTATCAATTTTGACAAAACTGCCAAAATGACAGATCGTTAAATGAAATCCCGAGCTACAGCATTTATCACCTTGAGTAGAATTCTTTCAAAGTCCACTCCAGAATGTTACAAATAAATCCATTCTAGTTTCCAAAACAGTTTTTGTTATTGTCAGAAAATTGTCGAAAACAAAAGCGGAAACTCAAAACCAGGGTCGCGCATGCGTGGTACTACTGTATAGGCCATTCGGGACACCACTCGGCCAATCTAACGCATTCGTCACAACTCGGCCGATTCCGTAACCTACATTTAGATAGATCTGAGACTTCGGAGATCGCTAGATGATTGCCGAGTGAATAACACGATCACGATCTGTTACCGTTTACGGAAATGACCGAGTGCTGTTCCGAATGCTGTACAATATGGATAGACAAAACAAACCTAATCATAAAGTAATTTGATAAGCCATCGAAATTTCTCCGTAAATCCAAGTAAAAATTCAAACCTAGGAAATTCCAAGGGTTTACGAGTTTATTCAAATAACCTTGTGCTATTTTAGTTTTTATCCATTTACACTACGACAGGCCGGGGAGACGGATAAATAAAGCAACCTTAAGGACACACAATTTTACAAGAAATAGGGAGTCTAAAATGGGGAACTGAAAATAGCTTGCCAATGCTATGCATAAAAACAGTTGTAGGATGCAATTGAAAATTTGGAGCAAATGCAAAAGATTGAAGCCGAAAACGCCCTAAAACAGCACCACTTACGAATGTAAAACACATTTCTGCAGGCAACTTCTGCATAGATCACGTGTTCACTCCACTGAGGTCCCGGCCAGAATTTAGGTCAGCACCAAAATTTTACGGTATATTGCTACAGTATTGATTATTTTTGCCGCGTTTATTTTTATGAATGGGTCTACTTTTTTGAGCGTAATGACACATGTAGGTTTGTTATCAAAATCCGATGGCGACGATCCCTATATTGAAAGACAGGTAAACCTGTCTTCAATAAAAAGTAGCAGCAAAGACAAGAAAAACAATCTATAAGGTGCATTTGCGGCATTAAATAGTAAAGTACACTCAACCCATAATCTTAAATTTTGGAAGCTTGCTACCACAATACAATAAACCAAATCAAGTCTGTAATAGATTACGTATTATGTTATGGCCCCCGTTGTATGTCCATCTGCCTGTCTGTCCTTCTGTCATGACTCCTCCTTTATATTATATTTATATCATGAGTATTTGTCTCCGTTGAGAAAAATTACTAGTTGATGACTATTTTTAGTTTGGTTAAGGTCTGAGTTGGGTAATATTTTGAGTCTGGGTTGAGTCAGAGTCTCAGATGATAACTATTACGAGTCTCAGTTGATTATGAATCACAGTTAGAACAATTCCTAGAGCAAGAGACTTAGTTGAGAGAAATTCTTAGTCACGAACTGTTTTAATTCTCTTTTGAGACATAATTTGAGTTTAGAACAAGTCCTAATTGAGAACTTATCTTATTCAAAAACTAGCTGAGAGTCTTAATTGAGAACTTATCTTATTCAAAAACTAGCTGAGAGTAGTCTTTTGAGAGTAGTCTAAACTAGAACTATGTCTCAACTGAGACTAATTTTCAACTTATACACTAGTTCTCAACTTAGATCAGATCTCAACAAAGGCTGGTTCTCAACTAGGTCTAATTCCCAACTGTGGTTCTTAGTTGAGAATTAGTCTAGATTCATGTTTACAACTATTCTTAATTGAGAGCTAGTCTAAATTGAGAACTATTCTTAGTTTAAAACTAGCTAAGAACTAGTCTCAAATACCCTACTACTAGTCCTCAACTGGGAATGTACTCATACTCAACTGAGACTAGTTTTCAACTAAGATTCTAGATCTGAACTAAATAAATGTTTCAACAGAGACTAATCAAATTAGAATATTCATACTCAAACCCTACAAAGACAAGATCACTGTAGTTTTCAACTAAAACAAAGGCTCATCAAAGACTTGTTTTCACCTTGAGATATTCATAATCAAACTCAATAGAAGCTAGTTTCTTGAGACTTGTTAAACAAGTTCACTGAGGCTTGTTATCAACTCAGAATAAACTCATACTCAACTGAGACTAGTTCTCAACTTAAACACTAGTTCTTAACTTTAACACTAGTTCTAGACTAAGACAAGGGCTCAACAGAGACTTCTTCTCAACTAATGATCTTCATACTAAAACTCAGCTGAAACAAGTTCACGGAGACAAGTTCTCAAACAAGAATGTTCTCATACTAAAATGAGAATTTACTAATACTCTCTGAAAATGAGATAAACTAGTAGAGTCTTCTTCTCAACTGATACTTGTTTAAAGGTAAGACTAGTTCTCAACAGAGAATGAAAACATACTCAACTGTGACAAGTTCTCAAGTGATACAAGTTCTGAACTAAGAAAATGTCCCAACAGAGACTACTCAAATTAGAAAATTCATACTCAAACCCTACAAAGACAAGTTCACTGTAGTTCTCAATTAATACAAAGGCTCAACAAAGACTTGTTTTCACCTTAAGATATTCATACTCAAACTCAATAGAAGTAAGTTTACTGAGACTTGTTAAACAAGTTCACTAGGGCTTGTAATCAACTGAGAATAAACTCATACTCAACTGAGACTAGTTCTCAACTTAAACACTAGTTATTAACTTAAACACTAGTTCTAGACTAAGACAAGGTCTCAACAGAGACTTCTTCTCAACTAATGATATTCATACTAAAACTCAGCTGAAATAAGTTCACAGAGACAAGTTCTCAATCAAGAATGTTCTCATACTAAAATGAGAATTTACTAATACTCTCTGAAAATGAGATATAATATTATAGAGTTTTCTTCTCAACTGATACTTGTTTAAAGGTAAGACTAGTTCTCAACAGAGAATGAAAACATACTCAACTGTGACAAGTTCTCAAGTGATACAAGTTCTGAACTAAGAAAATGTCCCAACAGAGACTACTCAAATTAGAAAATTCATACTCAAACCCTACAAAGACAAGTTCACTGTAGTTCTCAATTAATACAAAGGCTCAACAAAGACTTGTTTTCACCTTAAGATATTCATACTCAAACTCAATAGAAGTAAGTTTACTGAGACTTGTTAAACAAGTTCACTAGGGCTTGTGATCAACTGAGAATAAACTCATACTCAACTGAGACTAGTTCTCAACTTAAACACTAGTTATTAACTTAAACACTAGTTCTATACTAAGACAAGGTCTCAACAGAGACTTCTTCTCAACTAATGATATTCATACTAAAACTCAGCTGAAATAAGTTCACAGAGACAAGTTCTCAATCAAGAATGTTCTCATACTAAAATGAGAATTTACTAATACTCTCTGAAAATGAGATATAATATTATAGAGTTTTCTTCTCAACTGATACTGGTTTAAAGGTAAGACTAGTTCTCAACTGAGAATGAAAACATACTCAACTGTGACATGTTCTCAAGTGATACAAGTTCTGAACTAAGAAAATGTCTCAACAGAGACTACTCAAATTAGAATATTCATACTCAAACCCAACAAAGACAAGTTCACTGTAGTTCTCAACTAAAACAAAGGCTCAACAAAGACTTGTTTTTACCTTGAGATATTCATTCTCAAACTCAATAGAAGTAAGTTTACTGAGACTTGTTAAACATGTTCACTAAGGCTTGTTATCAACTGAGCATAAACTCATACTCAACTGAGACTTGTTCTTAATTTAAACACTAGTTCTTACCTTAAACACTAGTTCTAGACTAAGACAAGGTCTCAACAGAGACTTCTTCTCAGCTATTGATATTCATACTAAAACTCAGCTGAAAGAAGTTTACAGAGACAAGTTCTCAATCAAGAATGTTCTCATACTAAAATGAGAATTAACTAATACTCTCTAAAAATGAGATATACTAATAGAGTCTTCTTCTCAACTGATACTTGTTTAAAGGTAAGACTAGTTCTCAACTGAGAATGAAAACATACTCAGCTGTGATAAGTTCTCAATTGAGAAAGTTCTCAACTGAGAATGAACTAGTACTCAATAGAGACAACTTCTCTTGAGACAAGTTCTCATTTGAGACAAGTTCTCACGTGAGACAAGTTCTCACGTGAGAATGAACTCAAACTCAATTCAGACTAGTATCATTTCTGGATTTAAAAAAAAATCCAAATAGAAATCAAACAACTTATCAATATGGTTACCGAAGGAATACATATGCAAAGTGTTATTTAAAACTGGCTTTATGGTTTGAGGATGATTTGACATTGCTCAAAGGTAGCGGACCCGATGTAATAGTTTCACAATGTTTGGGAAGTTATGCACTTTAACAGTGTAAACCAACAATTCCTAATGATTTCTTTAACATTTCAGTCAACATGGTGAAAGATCATTTGTTCAGAAACATTGAGGAACTTTAAGAGTTCCACTACCTTAATATCTGATATGGCCTCTTACGAATTCAACATGTAGTGTTGGTATATGTTTCACTGTTGTAACTAGAGACATTAGCCTATACAATGAACAATCCAGTCAGATATCAATAGTTTTTCAAACAAGAGGACCATTGGCCCTAAGGTGTTCACCTGGGGTATTGTTTAAAGGTTGTGAAATGCAAAAACTACAAAAAGTAGCACCAAAGACAAGAAAAACAATCTATTAGGTGCATTTGCTGCATTAAATAGTAAAGTAAACTCGACCCATAATCTTAAATTTTGGAAGCTTGCTACCACAATGCAATAAACCAAATTGAGTTTGTAATAGATTACTTATTATGTTATGGCCCCCGTTGTATGTCCATCTGCCTGTCTATCCTTCTGTCATGACTCTCATTTATATTATATTTATATAAGATATTTATATCATGAGTATTAGTCTCAGTTGAGAAAAATTACTAGTTTATGACTATTTTTAGTTTGGTTAAGGTTTTAGTTGGGTAATATTTTGAGTCTCGGTTGAGTCAGAGTCTCAGTTGATAACTATTATAAGTCTCAGTTGAATATGAATCACAGAACAATTCCTAGAGCAAGAGACTTAGTTGAGAAAAATTCTTAGTCAAGAACTGTTTTAATTCTATTTTGAGACATAATTTAGTTTAGAACAAGTCTTAATTTAGAACTTATCTTATTAAAAAACTAGCTGAGATTAGTCTTTTCAGCGTAGTCTCAACTAAAACTAATTCCCAACTGCGGTTCTTAGTTGAGAATTGGTCTAAATTCATGTTTAGAACTATTCTAAGTTGAGAGCTAGTCTCAATTGAGAACTATTCTTAGTTAAAAACTAGCTAAGAACTAGTCTCAAATACCGTACTACTAGTCTTCAACTGGGAACTGAGACTAGTTTTCAACTTAGATTCTAGATCTGAACTAAGAAAAATGTCTTAACAGAGTCTGAGACTAATCAAATTAGAATATTCATACTCAAACCCTACAAAGACAAGTTCACTGTAGTTCTCAACTAAAACAAAGGCTCAACAAAGACTAGTTTTCACCTTAAGATATTCATACTCAAACTCAATAGAAGTAAGTTTACTGAGACTTGTTAAACAAGTTCAATGAGGCATGTTATCAACTGAGATAAACTCATACTCAACTGAGACTAGTTCTCAACTTAAACACTAGTTCTCATCTTAAACACTAGTTCTAGAATAAGACAAGGCCTCAACAGAGACTTCTTCTCAACTAATGATATTCATACTAAAACTCAGCTGAAACAAGTTCACAGAGACAAGTACTCAATCAAGAATGTTCTCATACTAAAATGAGAATTTACTAATACTCTCTGAAAATGAGAAATACTAATTGAGTCTTCTTCTAAACTGATACTTGTTTAAAGGTAAGACTTGTTCTAAACTGAGAATGAAAACATACTCAACTTTACAAGTTCTCAAGTGAGACAAGTTCTGAACTAAGAAAATGTCTCAGCAGAGACTACTCAAATTAGAATATTCATACTCAAACCCAACAAAGACAAGTTCACTGTAGTTTTCAACTAAAACAAAGGCTCAACAAAGACTTGTTTTAACCTTGAGACATTCAAACTCACACTCTATAGAAGTAAGTTTACTGAGACTTGTTAAACAAGTTCACTCAGCTTGTTATCAACTCAGAATAAACTCATACTCAACTGAGACTAGTTCTCAACTTAAACACTAGTTCTCAACTTAAACACTAGTTCTAGACTAAGACAAGGTCTCAACAGAGACTTCTTCTCAACTAATGATATTCATACTAAAACTCAGCTGAAACAAGTTCACAAAGACAAGTTCTCAATCAAGAATGTTCTCATACTAAAATGAGAATTTACAGTATGGAACATCGGGAATTTGACAATCATTTCAATCACAATCCGATCATTCACGGGCAATCACGTTCAATCAGCGTTCAGCGTTCAATCAGCGTTCAATCACAACTTTTCAATCAGCGTTCAATCAGAATCGTTACAAAGCGTTCAATCAAAACCGTTCACTCATTCCGATCGGTTACATGATAAGAAACCGTTCAATCGGTTTTAATGAAAATATTTTCGTTTGATTAAAAATAATTCATTTTGTTGATAGAATAGATAAATAAAAAAGCAAAGTCACAATCTTCTCGAAATAAATAGCTCAAGCGAGTTTCGGCAACATCCAGGAAAATTAAAGGCGAGAGGACGAGTACTTGCGCGTGTTCGTTTCTTATTGGAGTTCGACCCAAAAACCATTTTCGCCTCAGTGCCAGTTCGTACCTAGTCCACCAGTAGAGAATGAAAGGATGAACAGCCAAGAGATTTTTCTTACTTTCTTTAGACAATGTCTCTCCTCAGTGCCGGCTTTACCGGGGCCATTATGTTTTTTTTAAGCAAGAAAATTGTTACTCAACGAAATATTACCGTTAATGAAAGTGCTTTCAATTGACTGGTAAATAAATCCTATCCATGTTACTCTCCAATATTTCATTGATTAGGACATGCTCACCAGCCACGACATGCATTTCATTTTGGCGGATACTGTAATGTAGACTGGTAAACCTGTCCCATCTACGCTACCCTCCGATCTATATCGATAGATTGAGGCACGCTCGCCAGTCAAACCGTAATATAGGTTGGGGGTTCAAAGTTAACCACATGTTGATTAAATTCCCCCCGAAGAAAATGAATGATAAGACTCACGATAGGGGCTACTTTAGATCCGCAACTGCAATCTAGGGTAATTGTGGGGCTGCAATTTTTTTATGAAAAGGTTTCGGTCAACTTGTATCGAAACATCTTACATTTAACTATTGAGTCCTATTCCGGTGGTATGACCACCTAATTTTTGACTCTTGATATTACTGTATTTTACCAGTAAATACAGTAAGAAGAATCTGGAAATTGAAAATTGAAAGGCCTTTGAGTGAAATTGAATGAGTGTGATGAGCAAAATTAGATTGATTTTCAAGGGAGGTAAAACAAAATCGACAATAAATTTGTGCTAATTGATTACCTCCCTTTAAAAGATCTACTAACTTTTCTGGATTTGTGTCTTTATAGACAAATCAGACCCTTAAAAATCAACGACAGCATTAAAAATTCATACAATCATTTAATTGGAATGCTGATCATTTTGCACAGATTCAAAGTGTTTCTGAATGATTTCAGAGCGTTTTAAATTGATTGGAGTGAGTGTTAGGAATGAAATATTGGAGCACTGGGCATGTGATTTCGATTGGTTTTGATCTAGATGAATATCAATTTCACAATGTGATTAGCTGTTACACAAGACCTTTTCTGAACCAACAGCTCGGAGAAGAAAGTCAAATTTGATGGATGCCACCATCAGAGATTGGGCCTGGGACCAGACAATTTGTGTGTTGAAAGGGGGTTAACACTGCTTTTAACAATCTTAGAGTCTTTTCAGCTTTTCAAGCACTACCATTAGATCCCTTCCTAGCCTCTAGCTGCTATCCCACATAGGTTTATGATTATAAATCCACAGGGGCTAAGCCTAGCAGTAACGCTGGGCTGTCAAACATGGGGTAGCGAGTTAGAACCCTGGCTTAGCCAACTTTCATCCGTCAATAATGATTATACTAGAGTCAATGGCATAAGATATGATGATATGTTACTTACAATAAAATGTAGCACGCCTTAGATGGATGAGCAGCTAGTGGCTCACAAGAATTGTTGAGGTTTTACTGGTGTGAGAAATGATATGAGTTGGTGCACTGGCCAACTATAATATAACTGCACTAATATTGAAAGTGGTATTAAACCCCATGCAAACAAAAAATATCAACCCATTCGGGGGAACAACATGTAGGAAAGTACAGTGGCTCCAGGAGCAAATGAATGGGATTCGGATACACTACCACAGCAGTTACCCAAATACATCAGCCTATATAGTTGTGATGACAATATATTTCGCATACTATATCCTTGAGTCACTTACAACACATGCTAAATATGGCCATGATTTGTATAGAGGTAGTGGACCCTTAATAGTTCCTCCACATATCCGAACTCGTGATCTTTCACAATGTTTACAGAGGTTTCATAATTAAAATCATTAGGAAACCTCAGTTAACACTGTTACAGTTCATTACTCCCAAAATGTTGTGTATCTATCACGGGTGTACTACCTTAATCCATTTCAATCTGAACTTGGAAATTCCCATTTTGGCAGAAGATATAGACAAGGATCATCCTGAACATATGTGCAGTCTGATCTTAGTCTACACCATCTGTTTGACCAAGAACTGTGTTGAGACTAAATTTTCAAGACAAAATTTGTTGGATGATTTTTCTTTCAGAGACATTCAGCACTTTGCCTTAAAGCTAGTGTAATTTAGTCTGGATTCATACTTAGCATAAGAAGGGTAAATGGCCATTGGCATAGATGAGCTATTTCCCATATGCGGATCAAGTGGGGGGGGGATATCAGGACTGTTGGTGAAAATAATTTGTCGAAACAGGGGCATAATTTGCAAAATATGCATCTAGATTTATACATCTTGGCAGTAGAGTTGGTTCTTTGGTTAGAGAAAATATGAGACAAGTTCCAATTCAATACCTTTAGGAATACCATAGATATCTCAAAATGTCAAAGGACATGCAAGACGACAACCAAGGCTACTGCAACTACTTCACTAAAAATTCAGGATCAGCACATGTATTTCTTGTTGTAGAAATGCTCAAAACAAAAAAGATTTAAACCTTTTATTGGACCAAATTTTTACATAATGCATAATAGAGTGTAATTACATTTATTTAATTCTATAAACAAGACATACCAAACAAAAATCCCTAAAAAAATCTGAATATGACCTGTTCAATTAATACATAAACTGTTTTTAATAACTGCCTATCTCATTCTTTATTCTCTTAAGTAGCACCTTCCTTTCCATATCAATGAGTCATTCTACCCTACTATAAAGTCAAATTGTGAGAAGCAGGAAGTGAAGTCTCAGAGTTTAAACTAAACTCAAACTTTTTCAATTGATAAATTTGTTACAGATAAATTTCAGGGTGAAACAACAGTAGCTAAGTACAATTAAAGCTGTTAATTTTGTCTCTTGTCCAATGATGAATTCAATCAATAGTTGAAAAAATGCACATTTGATAAAACAATAATGATCAAGCACAGAGAGTGTGTTTTATAGATTAAGATTTTGAAGATATCTTAAGATTTTTAATCGGAATATCCCGAGCAATTAAGTTGAAATTCTACATAGCAGTCCAAGATATCCTGATTAAAAAATAAAAATAAATCTTTAAATTCTTCATCCTAAAAAAACACACCTCAGGTCAATTGAAATTCAATTTTAAAGAAAAGTAATATGGCTATTCTGTATTTAGAAATCTACTAAAAATGTTACCATCTTGCTCAGTCAATGCAGAGTGTACAGTCTAACGGGGATAAATATTTTGCCAGATCAGTATTGGTTTGAAGGTAGTGGACCGTTATAGTTTCACTTCAAAGCAATAAATTTTAACAATGTTAACCGAGGTTTCCTAATGATTATCATTTGCAGGTGTTTTTTTACTGAGAAACTGGGGCTGAATATCGGCCCCTTCCCCTTGGCAATTTTTTCCCCAAAAATGGACCTTTTCCCCACCCAAAGGAATTTCCCCACCCAAACAAGGTTTTCCCCAGTTAATGTTTAAGTTATAATTCAAAGATAGTGGATAATTTGCTCTTAAAATGCATTTACAGTTCCATTTTTAGTCGTAAAACAGCATTAGACATCTTTCATAAGGGGCAAAAATGTAAACATTCCGGAATTTCACAGACATCATTAGGCTCCACTCGGATTCTGTATCAATATTCACCAAATCCGGAACCCTCGGCAATTACAAAATACTTGAAACATCGCTCAGACTTTTCCGTGATGCCATTTTATTATGATTCTGCTCAGACTTTACAAAAGGAACCATATTAAGGTAGTGGACCCTTAAAAGTTCCGCAACATTTCAGGAGGCATGAACTTCAACAAGTTAAACCAAGGTTTCCTAATGATTTCATTTAGAATATAGGTTAAATCATTCAGCACAGACACACACTTGCCAGTAATACCCGAAAGGGGAAATAGGCAGTAGAAAGATAGGGAACCAGTCAAACCGGCTCCTCGTCAAACCAGCCCCACAGTCAAACAGGCCCCAATACGGTCATACCAGCCCCCAAAAATAGTCAAACCGGCCCCAAATCAGTCAAACTGGGCCTTATTTGATTTAAAACGTTGGTTATATACATGCATTTTACTTTAATTTTTGAACTATTGACTGTAATGCGATAGATAGTGACAAATATATCAACAGATAGAAAGTGTATCTTCCTCTTTTGCTTAAGCTACTGTCACATTGTTTGCTTTGGTGAGGCATCACTGATTACTTAATCCTTGTCATGCTGAATAAATTTTGGCTAAAAATTTGCATCAAAATCAGAGAGCAAATAGCACTGAACGTACCAACTGTAAGTAAACTTTTATTTGAAAAACTAAATCTATTGACAAGACTGGTTTGAAAGTGGGAACAGGTGGTGTAGACTAATATCAGACTGCACATATGTGCAGGCTGATGTTTGTCTATAGCTCCTGCCAAAGCAGGTATATTCCGGGTTCAGCATGACAAGAGTTAATGTAGAATAGTTGATGAAATTGGTGACGAATTTCCGATAAGTTGACATCTAATTCATTCATTCGATGCAATGTCCTGTGAATTGGCAGGGCTAGGTCTAATCATCTGGTTGGCTCAGGTTTTCTTTTTTTTAAATCACAGACACAGAGTTTTACATTCTTTTCTGACCTGTTTACTTCAATTTGGAATCAGCCACTATCGTTGGCGACCCGACTAGTCAACGGCATCTAGTAGGCTTAATGACCACGCAATTTCTGTCTGGTATGCAGTAAACTCGACAGGTCGAAAGGTTCGAGGTCCGAAAAATTGACATCATGAATATTCAACTGTCGATTTCTTTGGCGATCCTAGTTTTCTTAAATGAGATCAATGTCCAGTCTTAACGAAGCTTATTTTAACTCCAGCCAATGGTTTTCAAAATTCTAATCTGGAAATATGAGTTTTTTTTCCAAAAAAGTTTTTTTTAATTAGAGTTCAGTTTCGTGTGTAAATGGCGGCTTTTTATTCAAGGGAAATAATCAAAACAAAATGATGGTAGGTAATTTACTGTGGACCCCTGCGGAAATATTAAAAAAAAATATGCTAGGAAAAATATAATTTTCATATTTCGTTTAATTTCTTTCGTTATTTATATTCTAATTGAATGATTGAACGCAGCGTTCAATTTGATTGAACGGTCGGATTTAGCAAAGAAAGCGTTCAATCCAATCAGAAGAGCGTTCAGCGGGCAATCACGATCATTCATAAACGTTCAATCACCGCTCAGCGTTCAATCACGTCCCGATCGGATTGTCAAATTCCTGATGTTCCGTACTGTACTAATACTTTCTGAAAATGAGATATACTAATACAGTCTTCTTCTAAACTGATACTTGTTTAAAGGTAAGACTAGTTCTCAACTGAGAATGAAAACATACTCAACTGTTACAAGTTCTCAAGTGAGACAAGTACTGAACTAAGAAAATGTCTCAACAGAGACTACTCAAATTAGAATATTCATACTCAAACCCAACAAAGACAAGTTCACTGTAGTTCTCAACTAAAACAAAGGCTCAACAAAGACTTGTTTTTACCTTGAGATATTCATTCTCAAACTCAATAGAAGTAAGTTTACTGAGACTTGTTAAACATGTTCACTAAGGCTTGTTATCAACTGAGCATAAACTCATACTCAACTGAGACTTGTTCTCAATTTAAACACTAGTTCTTACCTTAAACACTAGTTCTAGACTAAGACAAGGTCTCAACAGAGACTTCTTCTCAGCTATTGATATTAATACTAAAACTCAGCTGAAAGAAGTTTACAGAGACAAGTTCTCAATCAAGAATGTTCTCATACTAAAATGAGAATTTACTAATACTCTCTAAAAATGAGATATACTAATAGAGTCTTCTTCTCAACTGATACTTGTTTAAAGGTAAGACTAGTTCTCAACTGAGAATGAAAACATACTCAGCTGTGATAAGTTCTCAATTGAGAAAGTTCTCAACTGAGAATGAACTAGTACTCAATAGAGACAAGTTCTCACTTGAGACAAGTTCTCATTTGAGACAAGTTCTCACTTGAGACAAGTTCTCACGTGAGACAAGTTCTCACGTGAGACAAGTTCTCACGTGAGAATGAACTCAAACTCAATTCAGACTAGTATCATTTCTGGATTTAAAAAAAAATCCAAATAGAAATCAAACAACTTATCAATATGGTTACCGAAGGAATACATATGCAAAGTGTTATTTAAAACTGGCTTTATGGTTTGAGGATGATTTGACATTGCTCAAAGGTAGCGGACCCGATGTAATAGTTTCACAATGTTTGGGAAGTTATGCACTTTAACAGTGTAAACCAACAATTCCTAATGATTTCTTTAACATTTCAGTCAACATGGTGAAAGATCATTTGTTCAGAAACATTGAGGAACTTTAAGAGTTCCACTACCTTAATATCTGATATGGCCTCTTATGAATTCAACATGTAGTGTTGGTATATGTTTCACTGTTGTAACTAGAGACATTAGCCTATACAATGAACAATCCAGTCAGATATCAATAGTTTTTCAAACAAGAGGACCATTGGCCCTAAGGTGTTCACCTGGGGTATTGTTTAAAGGTTGTGAAATGCAAAAACTACAAAAAGTAGCACCAAAGACAAGAAAAACAATCTATTAGGTGCATTTGCTGCATTAAATAGTAAAGTAAACTCGACCCATAATCTTAAATTTTGGAAGCTTGCTACCACAATGCAATAAACCAAATTGAGTTTGTAATAGATTACTTATTATGTTATGACCCCCGTTGTATGTCCATCTGCCTGTCTATCCTTCTGTCATGACTCTCATTTATATTATATTTATATAAGATATTTATATCATGAGTATTAGTCTCAGTTGAGAAAAATTACTAGTTTATGACTATTTTTAGTTTGGTTAAGGTTTTAGTTGGGTAATATTTTGAGTCTCGGTTGAGTCAGAGTCTCAGTTGATAACTATTATAAGTCTCAGTTGAATATGAATCACAGAACAATTCCTAGAGCAAGAGACTTAGTTGAGAAAAATTCTTAGTCACGAACTGTTTTAATTCTATTTTGAGACATAATTTAGTTTAGAACAAGTCTTAATTTAGAACTTATCTTATTAAAAAACTAGCTGAGATTAGTCTTTTCAGCGTAGTCTCAACTAAAACTAATTCCCAACTGCGGTTCTTAGTTGAGAATTGGTCTAAATTCATGTTTAGAACTATTCTAAGTTGAGAGCTAGTCTCAATTGAGAACTATTCTTAGTTAAAAACTAGCTAAGAACTAGTCTCAAATACCGTACTACTAGTCTTCAACTGGGAACTGAGACTAGTTTTCAACTTAGATTCTAGATCTGAACTAAGAAAAATGTCTTAACAGAGTCTGAGACTAATCAAATTAGAATATTCATACTCAAACCCTACAAAGACAAGTTCACTGTAGTTCTCAACTAAAACAAAGGCTCAACAAAGACTAGTTTTCACCTTAAGATATTCATACTCAAACTCAATAGAAGTAAGTTTACTGAGACTTGTTAATCAAGTTCAATGAGGCATGTTATCAACTGAGATAAACTCATACTCAACTGAGACAAGTTCTCAACTTAAACACTAGTTCTCATCTTAAACACTAGTTCTAGAATAAGACAAGGCCTCAACAGAGACTTCTTCTCAACTAATAATATTCATACTAAAACTCAGCTGAAACAAGTTCACAGAGACAAGTACTCAATCAAGAATGTTCTCATACTAAAATGAGAATTTACTAATACTCTCTGAAAATGAGAAATACTAATTGAGTCTTCTTCTAAACTGATACTTGTTTAAAGGTAAGACTAGTTCTAAACTGAGAATGAAAACATACTCAACTTTACAAGTTCTCAAGTGAGACAAGTTCTGAACTAAGAAAATGTCTCAGCAGAGACTACTCAAATTAGAATATTCATACTCAAACCCAACAAAGACAAGTTCACTGTATTTTTCAACTAAAACAAAGGCTCAACAAAGACTTGTTTTAACCTTGAGACATTCATACTCAAACTCTATAGAAGTAAGTTTACTGAGACTTGTTAAACAAGTTCACTCAGCTTGTTATCAACTCAGAATAAACTCATACTCAACTGAGACTAGTTCTCAACTTAAACACTAGTTCTCAACTTAAACACTAGTTCTAGACTAAGACAAGGTCTCAACAGAGACTTCTTCTCAACTAATGATATTCATACTAAAACTCAGCTGAAACAAGTTCACAAAGACAAGTTCTCAATCAAGAATGTTCTCATACTAAAATGAGAATTTACAGTACGGAACATCGGGAATTTGACAATCATTTCAATCACAATCCGATCATTCACGGGCAATCATGTTCAATCAGCGTTCAGCGTTCAATCAGCGTTCAATCACAACTTTTCAATCAGCGTTCAATCAGAATCGTTACAAAGCGTTCAATCAAAACCGTTCACTCATTCCGATCGGTTACATGATAAGAAACCGTTCAATCGGTTTTAATGAAAATATTTTCGTTTGATTAAAAATAATTCATTTTGTTGATAGAATAGATAAATAAAAAAGCAAAGTCACAATCTTCTCGAAATAAATAGCTCTAGCGAGTTTCGGAAACATCCAGGAAAATTAAAGGCGAGAGGACGAGTACTTGCGCGTGTTCGTTTCTTATTCGAGTTCGACCCAAAAACCATTTTCGCCTCAGTGCCAGTTCGTACCTAGTCCACCAGTAGAGAATGAAAGGATGAACAGCCAAGAGATTTTTCTTACTTTCTTTAGACAATGTCTCTCCTCAGTGCCGGCTTTACCGGGGCCATTATGGTTTTTTTAAGCAAGAAAATTGTTACTCAACGAAATATTACCGTTAATGAAAGTGCTTTCAATTGACTGGTAAATAAATCCTATCCATGTTACTCTCCAATATTTCATTGATTAGGACATGCTCACCAGCCACGACATGCATTTCATTTTGGCGGATACTGTAATGTAGACTGGTAAACCTGTCCCATCTACGCTACCCTCCGATCTATATCGATAGATTGAGGCACGCTCGCCAGTCAAACCGTAATATAGGTTGGGGGTTCAAAGTTAACCACATGTTGATTAAATTCCCCCCGAAGAAAATGAATGATAAGACTCACGATAGGGGCTACTTTAGATCCGCAACTGCAATCTAGGGTAATTGTGGGGCTGCAATTTTTTTATGAAAAGGTTTCGGTCAACTTGTATCGAAACATCTTACATTTAACTATTGAGTCCTATTCCGGTGGTATGACCACCTAATTTTTGACTCTTGATATTACTGTATTTTACCAGTAAATACAGTAAGAAGAATCTGGAAATTGAAAATTGAAAGGCCTTTGAGTGAAATTGAATGAGTGTGATGAGCAAAATTAGATTGATTTTCAAGGGAGGTAAAACAAAATCGACAATAAATTTGTGCTAATTGATTACCTCCCTTTAAAAGATCTACTAACTTTTCTGGATTTGTGTCTTTATAGACAAATCAGACCCTTAAAAATCAACGACAGCATTAAAAATTCATACAATCATTTAATTGGAATGCTGATCATTTTGCACAGATTCAAAGTGTTTCTGAATGATTTCAGAGCGTTTTAAATTGATTGGAGTGAGTGTTAGGAATGAAATATTGGAGCACTGGGCATGTGATTTCAATTGGTTTTGATCTAGATGAATATCAATTTCACAATGTGATTAGCTGTTACACAAGACCTTTTCTGAACCAACAGCTCGGAGAAGAAAGTCAAATTTGATGGATGCCACCATCAGAGATTGGGCCTGGGACCAGACAATTTGTGTGTTGAAAGGGGGTTAACACTGCTTTTAACAATCTTAGAGTCTTTTCAGCTTTTCAAGCACTACCATTAGATCCCTTCCTAGCCTCTAGCTGCTATCCCACATAGGTTTATGATTATAAATCCACAGGGGCTAAGCCTAGCAGTAACGCTGGGCTGTCAAACATGGGGTAGCGAGTTAGAACCCTGGCTTAGCCAACTTTCATCCGTCAATAATGATTATACTAGAGTCAATGGCATAAGATATGATGATATGTTACTTACAATAAAATGTAGCACGCCTTAGATGGATGAGCAGCTAGTGGCTCACAAGAATTGTTGAGGTTTTACTGGTGTGAGAAATGATATGAGTTGGTGCACTGGCCAACTATAATATAACTGCACTAATATTGAAAGTGGTATTAAACCCCATGCAAACAAAAAATATCAACCCATTCGGGGGAACAACATGTAGGAAAGTACAGTGGCTCCAGGAGCAAATGAATGGGATTCGGATACACTACCACAGCAGTTACCCAAATACATCAGCCTATATAGTTGTGATGACAATATATTTCGCATACTATATCCTTGAGTCACTTACAACACATGCTAAATATGGCCATGATTTGTATAGAGGTAGTGGACCCTTAATAGTTCCTCCACATATCCGAACTCGTGATCTTTCACAATGTTTACAGAGGTTTCATAATTAAAATCATTAGGAAACCTCAGTTAACACTGTTACAGTTCATTACTCCCAAAATGTTGTGTATCTATCACGGGTGTACTACCTTAATCCATTTCAATCTGAACTTGGAAATTCCCATTTTGGCAGAAGATATAGACAAGGATCATCCTGAACATATGTGCAGTCTGATCTTAGTCTACACCATCTGTTTGACCAAGAACTGTGTTGAGACTAAATTTTCAAGACAAAATTTGTTGGATGATTTTTCTTTCAGAGACATTCAGCACTTTGCCTTAAAGCTAGTGTAATTTAGTCTGGATTCATACTTAGCATAAGAAGGGTAAATGGCCATTGGCATAGATGAGCTATTTCCCATATGCGGATCAAGTGGGGGGGGGATATCAGGACTGTTGGTGAAAATAATTTGTCGAAACAGGGGCATAATTTGCAAAATATGCATCTAGATTTATACATCTTGGCAGTAGAGTTGGTTCTTTGGTTAGAGAAAATATGAGACAAGTTCCAATTCAATACCTTTAGGAATACCATAGATATCTCAAAATGTCAAAGGACATGCAAGACGACAACCAAGGCTACTGCAACTACTTCACTAAAAATTCAGGATCAGCACATGTATTTCTTGTTGTAGAAATGCTCAAAACAAAAAAGATTTAAACCTTTTATTGGACCAAATTTTTACATAATGCATAATAGAGTGTAATTACATTTATTTAATTCTATAAACAAGACATACCAAACAAAAATCCCTAAAAAAATCTGAATATGACCTGTTCAATTAATACATAAACTGTTTTTAATAACTGCCTATCTCATTCTTTATTCTCTTAAGTAGCACCTTCCTTTCCATATCAATGAGTCATTCTACCCTACTATAAAGTCAAATTGTGAGAAGCAGGAAGTGAAGTCTCAGAGTTTAAACTAAACTCAAACTTTTTCAATTGATAAATTTGTTACAGATAAATTTCAGGGTGAAACAACAGTAGCTAAGTACAATTAAAGCTGTTAATTTTGTCTCTTGTCCAATGATGAATTCAATCAATAGTTGAAAAAATGCACATTTGATAAAACAATAATGATCAAGCACAGAGAGTGTGTTTTATAGATTAAGATTTTGAAGATATCTTAAGATTTTTAATCGGAATATCCCGAGCAATTAAGTTGAAATTCTACATAGCAGTCCAAGATATCCTGATTAAAAAATAAAAATAAATCTTTAAATTCTTCATCCTAAAAAAACACACCTCAGGTCAATTGAAATTCAATTTTAAAGAAAAGTAATATGGCTATTCTGTATTTAGAAATCTACTAAAAATGTTACCATCTTGCTCAGTCAATGCAGAGTGTACAGTCTAACGGGGATAAATATTTTGCCAGATCAGTATTGGTTTGAAGGTAGTGGACCGTTATAGTTTCACTTCAAAGCAATAAATTTTAACAATGTTAACCGAGGTTTCCTAATGATTATCATTTGCAGGTGTTTTTTTACTGAGAAACTGGGGCTGAATATCGGCCCCTTCCCCTTGGCAATTTTTTCCCCAAAAATGGACCTTTTCCCCACCCAAAGGAATTTCCCCACCCAAACAAGGTTTTCCCCAGTTAATGTTTAAGTTATAATTCAAAGATAGTGGATAATTTGCTCTTAAAATGCATTTACAGTTCCATTTTTAGTCGTAAAACAGCATTAGACATCTTTCATAAGGGGCAAAAATGTAAACATTCCGGAATTTCACAGACATCATTAGGCTCCACTCGGATTCTGTATCAATATTCACCAAATCCGGAACCCTCGGCAATTACAAAATACTTGAAACATCGCTCAGACTTTTCCGTGATGCCATTTTATTATGATTCTGCTCAGACTTTACAAAAGGAACCATATTAAGGTAGTGGACCCTTAAAAGTTCCGCAACATTTCAGGAGGCATGAACTTCAACAAGTTAAACCAAGGTTTCCTAATGATTTCATTTAGAATATAGGTTAAATCATTCAGCACAGACACACACTTGCCAGTAATACCCGAAAGGGGAAATAGGCAGTAGAAAGATAGGGAACCAGTCAAACCGGCTCCTCGTCAAACCAGCCCCACAGTCAAACAGGCCCCAATACGGTCATACCAGCCCCCAAAAATAGTCAAACCGGCCCCAAATCAGTCAAACTGGGCCTTATTTGATTTAAAACGTTGGTTATATACATGCATTTTACTTTAATTTTTGAACTATTGACTGTAATGCGATAGATAGTGACAAATATATCAACAGATAGAAAGTGTATCTTCCTCTTTTGCTTAAGCTACTGTCACATTGTTTGCTTTGGTGAGGCATCACTGATTACTTAATCCTTGTCATGCTGAATAAATTTTGGCTAAAAATTTGCATCAAAATCAGAGAGCAAATAGCACTGAACGTACCAACTGTAAGTAAACTTTTATTTGAAAAACTAAATCTATTGACAAGACTGGTTTGAAAGTGGGAACAGGTGGTGTAGACTAATATCAGACTGCACATATGTGCAGGCTGATGTTTGTCTATAGCTCCTGCCAAAGCAGGTATATTCCGGGTTCAGCATGACAAGAGTTAATGTAGAATAGTTGATGAAATTGGTGACGAATTTCCGATAAGTTGACATCTAATTCATTCATTCGATGCAATGTCCTGTGAATTGGCAGGGCTAGGTCTAATCATCTGGTTGGCTCAGGTTTTCTTTTTTTTAAATCACAGACACAGAGTTTTACATTCTTTTCTGACCTGTTTACTTCAATTTGGAATCAGCCACTATCGTTGGCGACCCGACTAGTCAACGGCATCTAGTAGGCTTAATGACCACGCAATTTCTGTCTGGTATGCAGTAAACTCGACAGGTCGAAAGGTTCGAGGTCCGAAAAATTGACATCATGAATATTCAACTGTCGATTTCTTTGGCGATCCTAGTTTTCTTAAATGAGATCAATGTCCAGTCTTAACGAAGCTTATTTTAACTCCAGCCAATGGTTTTCAAAATTCTAATCTGGAAATATGAGTTTTTTTTCCAAAAAAGTTTTTTTTAATTAGAGTTCAGTTTCGTGTGTAAATGGCGGCTTTTTATTCAAGGGAAATAATCAAAACAAAATGATGGTAGGTAATTTACTGTGGACCCCTGCGGAAATATTAAAAAAAATATGCTAGGAAAAATATAATTTTCATATTTCGTTTAATTTCTTTCGTTATTTATATTCTAATTGAATGATTGAACGCAGCGTTCAATTTGATTGAACGGTCGGATTTAGCAAAGAAAGCGTTCAATCCAATCAGAAGAGCGTTCAGCGGGCAATCACGATCATTCATAAACGTTCAATCACCGCTCAGCGTTCAATCACGTCCCGATCGGATTGTCAAATTCCTGATGTTCCGTACTGTACTAATACTTTCTGAAAATGAGATATACTAATACAGTCTTCTTCTAAACTGATACTTGTTTAAAGGTAAGACTAGTTCTCAACTGAGAATGAAAACATACTCAACTGTTACAAGTTCTCAAGTGAGACAAGTACTGAACTAAGAAAATGTCTCAACAGAGACTACTCAAATTAGAATATTCATACTCAAACCCAACAAAGACAAGTTCACTGTAGTTCTCAACTAAAACAAAGGCTCAACAAAGACTTGTTTTTACCTTGAGATATTCATTCTCAAACTCAATAGAAGTAAGTTTACTGAGACTTGTTAAACATGTTCACTAAGGCTTGTTATCAACTGAGCATAAACTCATACTCAACTGAGACTTGTTCTCAATTTAAACACTAGTTCTTACCTTAAACACTAGTTCTAGACTAAGACAAGGTCTCAACAGAGACTTCTTCTCAGCTATTGATATTAATACTAAAACTCAGCTGAAAGAAGTTTACAGAGACAAGTTCTCAATCAAGAATGTTCTCATACTAAAATGAGAATTTACTAATACTCTCTAAAAATGAGATATACTAATAGAGTCTTCTTCTCAACTGATACTTGTTTAAAGGTAAGACTAGTTCTCAACTGAGAATGAAAACATACTCAGCTGTGATAAGTTCTCAATTGAGAAAGTTCTCAACTGAGAATGAACTAGTACTCAATAGAGACAAGTTCTCACTTGAGACAAGTTCTCATTTGAGACAAGTTCTCACTTGAGACAAGTTCTCACGTGAGACAAGTTCTCACGTGAGACAAGTTCTCACGTGAGAATGAACTCAAACTCAATTCAGACTAGTTTCATTTCTGGATTTAAAAAAAAATCCAAATAGAAATCAAACAACTTATCAATATGGTTACCGAAGGAATACATATGCAAAGTGTTATTTAAAACTGGCTTTATGGTTTGAGGATGATTTGACATTGCTCAAAGGTAGCGGACCCGATGTAATAGTTTCACAATGTTTGGGAAGTTATGCACTTTAACAGTGTAAACCAACAATTCCTAATGATTTCTTTAACATTTCAGTCAACATGGTGAAAGATCATTTGTTCAGAAACATTGAGGAACTTTAAGAGTTCCACTACCTTAATATCTGATATGGCCTCTTATGAATTCAAAATGTAGTGTTGGTATATGTTTCACTGTTGTAACTAGAGACATTAGCCTATACAATGAACAATCCAGTCAGATATCAATAGTTTTTCAAACAAGAGGACCATTGGCCCTAAGGTGTTCACCTGGGGTATTGTTTAAAGGTTGTGAAATGCAAAAACTACAAAAAGTAGCACCAAAGACAAGAAAAACAATCTATTAGGTGCATTTGCTGCATTAAATAGTAAAGTAAACTCGACCCATAATCTTAAATTTTGGAAGCTTGCTACCACAATGCAATAAACCAAATTGAGTTTGTAATAGATTACTTATTATGTTATGGCCCCCGTTGTATGTCCATCTGCCTGTCTATCCTTCTGTCATGACTCTCATTTATATTATATTTATATAAGATATTTATATCATGAGTATTAGTCTCAGTTGAGAAAAATTACTAGTTTATGACTATTTTAGTTTGGTTAAGGTTTTAGTTGGGTAATATTTTGAGTCTCGGTTGAGTCAGAGTCTCAGTTGATAACTATTATAAGTCTCAGTTGAATATGAATCACAGAACAATTCCTAGAGCAAGAGACTTAGTTGAGAAAAATTCTTAGTCAAGAACTGTTTTAATTCTATTTTGAGACATAATTTAGTTTAGAACAAGTCTTAATTTAGAACTTATCTTATTAAAAAACTAGCTGAGATTAGTCTTTTCAGCGTAGTCTCAACTAAAACTAATTCCCAACTGCGGTTCTTAGTTGAGAATTGGTCTAAATTCATGTTTAGAACTATTCTAAGTTGAGAGCTAGTCTCAATTGAGAACTATTCTTAGTTAAAAACTAGCTAAGAACTAGTCTCAAATACCGTACTACTAGTCTTCAACTGGGAACTGAGACTAGTTTTCAACTTAGATTCTAGATCTGAACTAAGAAAAATGTCTTAACAGAGTCTGAGACTAATCAAATTAGAATATTCATACTCAAACCCTACAAAGACAAGTTCACTGTAGTTCTCAACTAAAACAAAGGCTCAACAAAGACTAGTTTTCACCTTAAGATATTCATACTCAAACTCAATAGAAGTAAGTTTACTGAGACTTGTTAATCAAGTTCAATGAGGCATGTTATCAACTGAGATAAACTCATACTCAACTGAGACAAGTTCTCAACTTAAACACTAGTTCTCATCTTAAACACTAGTTCTAGAATAAGACAAGGCCTCAACAGAGACTTCTTCTCAACTAATAATATTCATACTAAAACTCAGCTGAAACAAGTTCACAGAGACAAGTACTCAATCAAGAATGTTCTCATACTAAAATGAGAATTTACTAATACTCTCTGAAAATGAGAAATACTAATTGAGTCTTCTTCTAAACTGATACTTGTTTAAAGGTAAGACTAGTTCTAAACTGAGAATGAAAACATACTCAACTTTACAAGTTCTCAAGTGAGACAAGTTCTGAACTAAGAAAATGTCTCAGCAGAGACTACTCAAATTAGAATATTCATACTCAAACCCAACAAAGACAAGTTCACTGTATTTTTCAACTAAAACAAAGGCTCAACAAAGACTTGTTTTAACCTTGAGACATTCATACTCAAACTCTATAGAAGTAAGTTTACTGAGACTTGTTAAACAAGTTCACTCAGCTTGTTATCAACTCAGAATAAACTCATACTCAACTGAGACTAGTTCTCAACTTAAACACTAGTTCTCAACTTAAACACTAGTTCTAGACTAAGACAAGGTCTCAACAGAGACTTCTTCTCAACTAATGATATTCATACTAAAACTCAGCTGAAACAAGTTCACAAAGACAAGTTCTCAATCAAGAATGTTCTCATACTAAAATGAGAATTTACAGTACGGAACATCGGGAATTTGACAATCATTTCAATCACAATCCGATCATTCACGGGCAATCATGTTCAATCAGCGTTCAGCGTTCAATCAGCGTTCAATCACAACTTTTCAATCAGCGTTCAATCAGAATCGTTACAAAGCGTTCAATCAAAACCGTTCACTCATTCCGATCGGTTACATGATAAGAAACCGTTCAATCGGTTTTAATGAAAATATTTTCGTTTGATTAAAAATAATTCATTTTGTTGATAGAATAGATAAATAAAAAAGCAAAGTCACAATCTTCTCGAAATAAATAGCTCTAGCGAGTTTCGGAAACATCCAGGAAAATTAAAGGTGAGAGGACGAGTACTTGCGCGTGTTCGTTTCTTATTCGAGTTCGACCCAAAAACCATTTTCGCCTCAGTGCCAGTTCGTACCTAGTCCACCAGTAGAGAATGAAAGGATGAACAGCCAAGAGATTTTTCTTACTTTCTTTAGACAATGTCTCTCCTCAGTGCCGGCTTTACCGGGGCCATTATGGTTTTTTTAAGCAAGAAAATTGTTACTCAACGAAATATTACCGTTAATGAAAGTGCTTTCAATTGACTGGTAAATAAATCCTATCCATGTTACTCTCCAATATTTCATTGATTAGGACATGCTCACCAGCCACGACATGCATTTCATTTTGGCGGATACTGTAATGTAGACTGGTAAACCTGTCCCATCTACGCTACCCTCCGATCTATATCGATAGATTGAGGCACGCTCGCCAGTCAAACCGTAATATAGGTTGGGGGTTCAAAGTTAACCACATGTTGATTAAATTCCCCCCGAAGAAAATGAATGATAAGACTCACGATAGGGGCTACTTTAGATCCGCAACTGCAATCTAGGGTAATTGTGGGGCTGCAATTTTTTTATGAAAAGGTTTCGGTCAACTTGTTTCGAAACATCTTACATTTAACTATTGAGTCCTATTCCGGTGGTATGACCACCTAATTTTTGACTCTTGATATTACTGTATTTTACCAGTAAATACAGTAAGAAGAATCTGGAAATTGAAAATTGAAAGGCCTTTGAGTGAAATTGAATGAGTGTGATGAGCAAAATTAGATTGATTTTCAAGGGAGGTAAAACAAAATCGACAATAAATTTGTGCTAATTGATTACCTCCCTTTAAAAGACCTACTAACTTTTCTGGATTTGTGTCTTTATAGACAAATCAGACCCTTAAAAATCAACGACAGCATTAAAAATTCATACAATCATTTAATTGGAATGCTGATCATTTTGCACAGATTCAAAGTGTTTCTGAATGATTTCAGAGCGTTTTAAATTGATTGGAGTGAGTGTTAGGAATGAAATATTGGAGCACTGGGCATGTGATTTCGATTGGTTTTGATCTAGATGAATATCAATTTCACAATGTGATTAGCTGTTACACAAGACCTTTTCTGAACCAACAGCTCGGAGAAGAAAGTCAAATTTGATGGATGCCACCATCAGAGATTGGGCCTGGGACCAGACAATTTGTGTGTTGAAAGGGGGTTAACACTGCTTTTAACAATCTTAGAGTCTTTTCAGCTTTTCAAGCACTACCATTAGATCCCTTCCTAGCCTCTAGCTGCTATCCCACATAGGTTTATGATTATAAATCCACAGGGGCTAAGCCTAGCAGTAACGCTGGGCTGTCAAACATGGGGTAGCGAGTTAGAACCCTGGCTTAGCCAACTTTCATCCGTCAATAATGATTATACTAGAGTCAATGGCATATGATATGATGATATGTTACTTACAATAAAATGTAGCACGCCTTAGATGGATGAGCAGCTAGTGGCTCACAAGAATTGTTGAGGTTTTACTGGTGTGAGAAATGATATGAGTTGGTGCACTGGCCAACTATAATATAACTGCACTAATATTGAAAGTGGTATTAAACCCCATGCAAACAAAAAATATCAACCCATTCGGGGGAACAACATGTAGGAAAGTACAGTGGCTCCAGGAGCAAATGAATGGGATTCGGATACACTACCACAGCAGTTACCCAAATACATCAGCCTATATAGTTGTGATGACAATATATTTCGCATACTATATCCTTGAGTCACTTACAACACATGCTAAATATGGCCATGATTTGTATAGAGGTAGTGGACCCTTAATAGTTCCTCCACATATCCAAACTCGTTATCTTTCACAATGTTTACAGAGGTTTCATAATTAAAATCATTAGGAAACCTCAGTTAACACTGTTACAGTTCATTACTCCCAAAATGTTGTGTATCTATCACGGGTGTACTACCTTAATCCATTTCAATCTGAACTTGGAAATTCCCATTTTGGCAGAAGATATAGACAAGGATCATCCTGAACATATGTGCAGTCTGATCTTAGTCTACACCATCTGTTTGACCAAGAACTGTGTTGAGACTAAATTTTCAAGACAAAATTTGTTGGATGATTTTTCTTTCAGAGACATTCAGCACTTTGCCTTAAAGCTAGTGTAATTTAGTCTGGATTTATACTTAGCATAAGAAGGGTAAATGGCCATTGGCATAGATGAGCTATTTCCCATATGCGGATCAAGTGGGGGGGGGGGATATCAGGACTGTTGGTGAAAATAATTTGTCGAAACAGGGGCATAATTTGCAAAATATGCATCTAGATTTATACATCTTGGCAGTAGAGTTGGTTCTTTGGTTAGAGAAAATATGAGACAAGTTCCAATTCAATACCTTTAGGAATACCATAGATATCTCAAAATGTCAAAGGACATGCAAGGCGACAACCAAGGCTATAGCAACTACTTCACTAAAAATTCAGGATCAGCACATGTATTTCTTGTTGTAGAAATGCTCAAAACAAAAAAGATTTAAACCTTTTATTGGACCAAATTTTTACATAATGCATAATAGAGTGTAATTACATTTATTTAATTCTATAAACAAGACATACCAAACAAAAATCCCTAAAAAAATCTGAATATGACCTGTTCAATTAATACATAAACTGTTTTTAATAACTGCCTATCTCATTCTTTATTCTCTTAAGTAGCACCTTCCTTTCCATATCAATGAGTCATTCTACCCTACTATAAAGTCAAATTGTGAGAAGCAGGAAGTGAAGTCTCAGAGTTTAAACTAAACTCAAACTTTTTCAATTGATAAATTTGTTACAGATAAAATTCAGGGTGAAACAACAGTAGCTAAGTACAATTAAAGCTGTTAATTTTGTCTCTTGTCTAATGATGAATTCAATCAATAGTTGAAAAAATGCACATTTGATAAAACAATAATGATCAAGCACAGAGAGTGTGTTTTATAGATTAAGATTTTGAAGATATCTTAAGATTTTTAATCGGAATATCCCGAGCAATTAAGTTGAAATTCTACATAGCAGTCCAAGATATCCTGATTAAAAAATAAAAATAAATCTTTAAATTCTTCATCCTAAAAAAACACACCTCAGGTCAATTGAAATTCAATTTTAAAGAAAAGTAATATGGCTATTCTGTATTTAGAAATCTACTAAAAATGTTACCATCTTGCTCAGTCAATGCAGAGTGTACAGTCTAACGGGGATAAATATTTTGCCAGATCAGTATTGGTTTGAAGGTAGTGGACCGTTATAGTTTCACAACACTTCAAAGCAATAAATTTTAACAATGTTAACCGAGGTTTCCTAATGATTATCATTTGCAGGTGTTTTTTTACTGAGAAACTGGGGCTGAATATCGGCCCCTTCCCCTTGGCAATTTTTTCCCCAAAAATGGACCTTTTCCCCACCCAAAGGAATTTCCCCACCCAAACAAGGTTTTCCCCAGTTAATGTTTAAGTTATAATTCAAAGATAGTGGATAATTTGCTCTTAAAATGCATTTACAGTTCCATTTTTAGTCGTAAAACAGCATTAGACATCTTTCATAAGGGGCAAAAATGTAAACATTCCGGAATTTCACAGACATCATTAGGCTCCACTCGGATTCTGTATCAATATTCACCAAATCCGGAACCCTCGGCAATTACAAAATACTTGAAACATCGCTCAGACTTTTCCGTGATGCCATTTTATTATGATTCTGCTCAGACTTTACAAAAGGAACCATATTAAGGTAGTGGACCCTTAAAAGTTCCGCAACATTTCAGGAGGCATGAACTTCAACAAGTTAAACCAAGGTTTCCTAATGATTTCATTTAGAATATAGGTTAAATCATTCAGCACAGACACACACTTGCCAGTAATACCCGAAAGGGGAAATAGGCAGTAGAAAGATAGGGAACCAGTCAAACCGGCTCCTCATCAAACCAGCCCCACAGTCAAACAGGCCCCAATACGGTCATACCAGCCCCCAAAAATAGTCAAACCGGCCCCAAATCAGTCAAACTGGGCCTTATTTGATTTAAAACGTTGGTTATATACATGCATTTTACTTTAATTTTTGAACTATTGACTGTAATGGGATAGATAGTGACAAATATATCAACAGATAGAAAGTGTATCTTCCTCTTTTGCTTAAGCTACTGTCACATTGTTTGCTTTGGTGAGGCATCACTGATTACTTAATCCTTGTCATGCTGAATAAATTTTGGCTAAAAATTTGCATCAAAATCAGAGAGCAAATAGCACTGAACGTACCAACTGTAAGTAAACTTTTATTTGAAAAACTAAATCTATTGACAATTCTGGTTTGAAAGTGGGAACAGGTGGTGTAGACTAATATCAGACTGCACATATGTGCAGGCTGATGTTTGTCTATAGCTCCTGCCAAAGCAGGTATATTCCGGGTTCAGCATGACAAGAGTTAATGTAGAATAGTTGATGAAATTGGTGACGAATTTCCGATAAGTTGACATCTAATTCATTCATTCGATGCAATGTCCTGTGAATTGGCAGGGCTAGGTCTAATCATCTGGTTGGCTCAGGTTTTCTTTTTTTTAAATCACAGACACAGAGTTTTACATTCTTTTCTGACCTGTTTACTTCAATTTGGAATCAGCCACTATCGTTGGCGACCCGACTAGTCAACGGCATCTAGTAGGCTTAATGACCACGCAATTTCTGTCTGGTATGCAGTAAACTCGACAGGTCGAAAGGTTCGAGGTCCAAAAAATTGACATCATGAATATTCAACTGTCGATTTCTTTGGCGATCCTAGTTTTCTTAAATGAGATCAATGTCCAGTCTTAACGAAGCTTATTTTAACTCCAGCCAATGGTTTTCAAAATTCTAATCTGGAAATATGAGTTTTTTTTCCAAACAAGTTTTTTTTAATTAGAGTTCAGTTTCGTGTGTAAATGGCGGCTTTTTATTCAAGGGAAATAATCAAAACAAAATGATGGTAGGTAATTTACTGTGGACCCCTGCGGAAATATTAAAAAAAATATGCTAGGAAAAATATAATTTTCATATTTCGTTTAATTTCTTTCATTATTTATATTCTAATTGAATGATTGAACGCAGGGTTCAATTTGATTGAACGGTCAGATTTAGCAAAGAAAGCGTTCAATCCAATCAGAAGAGCGTTCAGCGGGCAATCACGATCATTCATAAACGTTCAATCACCGCTCAGCGTTCAATCACATCCCAATCGGATTGTCAAATTCCTGATGTTCCGTACTGTACTAATACTTTCTGAAAATGAGATATACTAATACAGTCTTCTTCTAAACTGATACTTGTTTAAAGGTAAGACTAGTTCTCAACTGAGAATGTAAACATACTCAACTGTTACAAGTTCTCAAGTGAGACAAGTACTGAACTAAGAAAATGTCTCAACAGAGACTACTCAAATTAGAATATTCACACTCAAACCCTACAAAAACAAGTTAACTGTAGTTCTCAACTAAAACAAAGGCTCATCAAAGACTTGTTTTCACCTTAAGATATTCATACTCAAACTCAATAGAAGCAAGTTTACTGAGACTTGTTGAACAAGTTCACTGAGGCTTGTTATCAACTGAGAATAAACTCATACTCAACTGAGACTAGTTCTCAACTTAAACACTAGTTCTCAACTTAAACACTAGTTCTAGACTAAGACAAGGTCTCAACAGAGACTTCTTCTGAACTAATGATATTCATACTAAAACTCAGATGAAACAAGTTCACAGAGACAAGTTCTCAATCAACAATGTTCTCTTACTAAAATGAAAATTAACTAATACTCTCTGAATATGAGATATACAAATACAGTCTTCTTCTCAACTGATACTTGTTTAAAGGTAAGACTAGTTCTCAACTGAGAATGAAAACATACTCAACTTTGACAGGTTCTCAAGTGAGACAAGTTCTGAACTAAGAAAATGTCTCAGCAGAGACTACTCAAATTAGAATATTCACACTCAAACCCTACAACAAGGGCTAAATAAAGACTTGTTTTCACCTTAAGATATTCATACTCAAACTCAATAGAAGTAAGTTTACTGAGACTTGTTAAACAAGTTAACTGAGGCTTGTTATCTACTGAGAAGAACTCATACTCAACTGAGATAGTTCTCAACTTAAACACTAGTTCTTAACTTTAACACAAGTTCTAGACTAAGACATGGTCCCAACAGATTTCTGCTCAACTAATGATATTCATACTAAAACTCAGCTGAAACAAGTTCACAGAGACAAGTTCTCAATCAACAATGTTCTCTTACTTAAATGACAATTTACTAATACTGTCTAAAAATGAGATATACTAATACAGTCTTCTTCTCAACTGATACTTGTTTAAAGGTAAGACTAGTTCTCAACTGAGAATGAAAACATACTCAACTGTGACAAGTTCTCAAGTGAGACAAGTTCTGAACTAAGAAAATGTCTCAACAGAGACTACTCAAATTAGAATATTCATACTCAAACCCTACAAAGACAAGTTCACTGTAGCTCTCAACTAAAACAAAGGCTCAACAAAGACTTGCTTTTACCTTTAGATATTCATTCTCAAACTCAATAGAAGCAAGTTTACTGGAACTTATTAAACAAGTTCACTGAGGCTTGTTATCAACTGAGCATAAACTCATACTCAACTGAGACAAGTTCTCAACTTAAACACTAGTTCTAAACTAAAATACTAGTTCTAGACTAAGACAAGGTCTCAACAGAGACTTCTTCTCAACTGATGATACATGTATTTATACTAAAACTCAGCTGAAACAAGTTCACAGAGACAAGTTCTAAATCAAGAATGTTCTCATACTAAAATGAGAATTTACTAATACTCTCTGAAAATGAGATATTTTAATAAAGTCTTCTTCTCAACTGATACTTGTTTAAAGGTAAGACTAGTTCTCAACTGAGAATGAAAACAAACACAACTATGATCAGTTCTCAAGTGAGACAAGTTCTCAATTGAGAATGAAATTGTACTCGATTGAGAGAAGTTCTCACTTGAGACAAGTGCTCATCTGAGACAAGTTCTCACTTGAGAAAGTTCTCACTCGAGACAAGTTCTCACCTGAGACAAGTTCTCACTTGAGAAAGAACTCGTACTGAATTCAGACTAGTATTTAAATATCATTTCTGGATTTAAAAAAAAATCCAAATAGAAATCAAACAACATATGAATATGGTTACCGAAGGAATACACATGCAAAGTGTTATTTAAAACTCGCTAAATGGTTTGAGGATGATTTGAAATTGCTCTAAGGTAGCGGACCCGAGTTATTGTTCCACAATGTTTGGGAAGTTATGCACTTTAACAGTGTAAACCAACAATTCCTAATAATTTTTTTAACATTTCGGTCAACATTGTGAGGGATCATTTGTTCAGTAACATTGAGGATCTTTAAGAGTTCCACTACCTTATGGCTTAATATCTGATATGGCCTTTTACGAATTCAACACGTAGTGTTGGTATATGTTTCACTGTTGTAACTAGAGACATTAGCCTATACAATGAACAATCCAGTCAGATATCAATAGTTTTTCAAACAAGAGGACCATTGGCCCTAAGGTGTTCACCTGGGGTATTGTTTAAAGGTTGTGAAATGCAAAAACTACAAAAAGTAGCACCAAAGACAAGAAAAACAATCTATTAGGTGCATTTGCTGCATTAAATAGAAAAGTACACTCGACCCATAATCTTAAATTTTGGAAGCTTGCTACCACCATGCAATAAACCAAATCGAGTCTGTAATAGATTACTTATTATGTTATGGCCCCCGTTGTATGTCCATCTGCCTGTCTATCCTTCTGTCATGACTCTCATTTATATTATATTTATATAAGATATTTATATCATGAGTATTAGTCTCAGTTAAGAAAAAGTACTAGTTTATGACTATTTTTAGTTTGGTTAAGGTTTTAGTTGGGTAATATTTTGAGTCTCGGTTGAGTCAGAGTCTCAGTTGATAACTATTATAAGTCTCAGTTGAATATGAATCACAGAACAATTCCTAGAGCAAGAGACTTAGTTGAGAAAAATTCTTAGTCAAGAAAAAAAAATCTATTTTGAGACATAATTTAGTTTAGAACAAGTCTTAATTTAGAACTTATCTTATTAAAAAACTAGCTGAGATTAGTCTTTTCAGCGTAGTCTCAACTAAAACTAATTCCCAACTGCGGTTCTTAGTTGAGAATTGGTCTAAATTCATGTTTAGAACTATTCTAAGTTGAGAGCTAGTCTCAATTGAAAACTATCCTTAGTTAAAAACTAGCTAAGAACTAGTATCAAATACCGTACTACTAGTCTTCAACTGGGAACTGAGACTAGTTTTCAACTTAAATTCTAGATCTGAACTAAGAAAATGTCTCAACAGAGTCTGAGACTAATCAAATTAGAATATTCATACTCAAACCCTACAAAGAAGAGTTATAAACTAAAACAAAGGCTCAACAAAGACATTTTCCACCTTAAGATGGTCATAAACAAACTCAATAGAAGCAAGTTTACTGAGACTTGTTCAACAAGTTCACTGAGGCTTGTTATCAACTGAGAATAAACTCATACTCAACTGAGACTAGTTCTCAACTTAAACACTAGTTCTAAACTAAGACAAGGTCTCAACAGAGACTTCTTCTCAACTAATGATCTTCATTCTAAAACTCAGCTGAAACAAGTTAAATAGTTCACAAGGGCAAGTTCTCAATCAAGAATGTTCTCATACTAAAATGAGAATTTACTAATACTCTCTGAAAATGAGATATACTAATACAGTCTTCTTCTCAACTGATACTTGTTTAAAGGTAAGACTTGTTCTCAACTGAGAATAAAAAGATACTTTACTGTGACAAGTTCTTAAGTGAGAAAAGTTCTGAACTAAGAAAATGGATCAATAGAGACTACTCAAATTAGAATATTCATACTCAAACCCTACCAAGACAAGCTCACTGTAGTTCTCAACTAAAACAAAGGCTCAACAAAGACTTTTTCCACGTTAAGATATTCATACTCAAACTCTAAAGAAGCAAGTTCACTGAGACTTGTTAAACAAGTTCACTGAGGCTTGTTATCAACTGAGAATAAACTCATACTCAACTGAGACTAGTTCTCAACTTAAACACCTGTTCTCAACTTAAACACTAGTTCTAGACTAAGACAAGGTCTCAACAGAGACTTCTTCTCAACTAATGATATTCATACTAAAACTCAGATGAAACAAGTTCACAGAGACAAGTTCTCAATCAAGAATGTTCTCATACTAAAATGAGAATTTACTAATACTCTCTGAAAATGAGATATACTAATAGAGTTTTCTTCTCAACTGATACTTGTTTAAAGGTAAGACCAGTTCTCAACTGAGCATGAAAACATTCTCAACTGTGATAAGTTCTCAATTGAGAAAGTTTTATAAATGAGAATGAACTAGTTCTCACTTGAGACAAGTTCTCACTTGAGAGAAGTGCTCACTTGAGACAAGTTCTCACTTGAGACAAGTTCTCACTTGAGACAAGTTCTCACTTGAGAATAAACTCATTCTCAATTCAGACTAGTATCATTTCTGGATTTAAAAAAAAATCCAAATAGAAATCAAACAACTTATGAATATGGTTACCGAAGGAATACATAATTATGCAAAGTGTTATTTAAAACTGGCTTAATGGTTTGAGGATGATTTGACATTGCTCTAAGGTAGCGGACCCGATGTAATAGTTCAACAATGTTTGGGAAGTTATGCACTTTAACAGTGTAAACCAACAATTCCTAATGATTTCTTTAACATTTCAGTCAACATGGTGAAAGATCATTTGTTCAGAAACATTGAGGAACTTTAAGAGCTCCACTACCTTAATATCTGATATGGCCTTTTACGAATTCAACATGTAGTGTTGGTATATGTTTCACTGTTGTAACTAGAGACATTAGCCTATACAATGAACAATCCAGTCAGATATCAATAGTTTTTCAAACAAGAGGACCATTGGCCCTAAGGTGTTCACCTGGGGTATTGTTTAAAGGTTGTGAAATGCAAAAACTACAAAAAGTAGCACCAAAGACAAGAAAAACAATCTATTAGGTGCATTTGCTGCATTAAATAGTAAAGTAAACTCGACCCATAATCTTAAATTTTGGAATGTACTCAAACTCAACTGAGAAAAGTTCTCAATGAAAAATGTTCTCATACTAAAATGAGAATTTACTAATACTCTCTAAAAAAGAGATATACTAATAGAGTTTTCTTCTCAACTGATTTTTTTTTGAAGGTAAGACTAGTTCTCAACTGAGAATGAAAACATACTCAACTGTGACAAGTTCTCAAGTGAGACAAGTTCTGAACTAAGAAAATGTCTCAACAGAGACTTACTCAAATAAAATATTCATACTCAAACCCTACAAAGACAAGTTCACTGTAGTTCTCGACAAAAACAAAGGCTCAACAAAGACTTATTTCCACTTTAAGATATTCATACTCAAACTCAATAGAAGTAAGTTTACTGAGACTTGTTAAAAATCTGCACTAAGGCTTGTTTTCAACTGAGCATAAACTCATACTCAACTGAGACTAGTTCTCAACTTAAACACTAGTTCTCAACTTAAACACTAGTCCTAGACTAAGACAAGGTCTCAACAGAGACTTCTTCTCAACTAATGATATTCATACTAAAACTCAGCTGAAAGAAGTTTACACAGACAAGTTCTCTATCAAGAATGTTCTCATACTAAAATGAGAATTTACTAATACTCTCTAAAAATGAGATATACTAATAGAGTCTTCTTCTCAACTGATACTTGTTTAAAGGTAAGACTAGTTCTCAACTGAGAATGAAAACATACTCAACAATGACAAGTTCTAGAGTGAGAAAGATCTGGACTAAGAAAATGTCCCAACAGAGACTACTCAAATTGGAATATTCATACTCAACCCCATTAAAGACAAGTTCACTGTAGTTCTCAACTAAAACAAAGGCTCAAAAACGACTTGTTTTCACCTTAAGATATTCATACTCAAACTCAATAGAAGTAAGTTTACTGAGACTTGTTAAACAAGTTCACTGAGGCTTGTTATCAACTGAGAATAAACTCATACTCAACAGAGACTAGTTCTCAACTTAAAAACTAGTTCTCAACTTAAACACTAGTTCTAGACTAAGACAAGGTCTCAACAGAGACTTCTTCTCAAATAATGATATTCATACTAAAACTCAGCTGAAACAAGTTCACAGAGACAAGTTCTCAATCAAGAATGTTCTCTTACTTAAATGAGAATTTACTAATACTCTCTGAAAATGAGGTATACTAATAGAGTCTTTTTCTCAACTGATACTTATTAAAAGGTAAGAGTAGGTCTCAACTGAGAATGAAAACAAACTCAACTGTGACAAGTTCTCAAGTGAGACAAGTTCTGAACTAAGAAAATGTCTCAACAGAGACTACTCAAATTAGAATATTCATACTCAAACGTACAAAGACAAGTTCACTGTAATTCTCAACTAAAACAAAAGCTCAACAAAGACTTGCTTGAACCTTAACGTATTCATACTCAAACTGAATAGAAGTAAGTTTACTGGGACTTATTAAACAAGTTCACTGAGGCTTGTTATCAACTGAGCATAAACTCATACTCAACTGAGACTAGTTCTCAACTTTAACACTAGTTCTCAACTAAAACACTAGTTCTAGACTAAGACAAGGTCTCAACAGAGACTTCTTCTCAACTGATGATATTTATACTAAAACTCAGCTGAAACAAGTTCACAGAGACAAGTTCTAAATCAAGAATGTTCTCATACTAAAATGAGAATTTACTAATACTCTCTGAAAATGAGATATTTTAATAAAGTCTTCTTCTCAACTGATACTTGTTTAAAGGTAAGACTAGTCTAACTGAGAATGAAAACAAACACAACTATGATCAGTTCTCAAGTGAGACAAGTTCTCAATTGAGAATGAAATTGTACTCGATTGAGAGAAGTTCTCACTTGAGAGAAGTGCTCATCTGAGACAAGTTCTCACTTGAGAAAGTTCTCACTCAAGACAAGTTCTCACCTGAGACAAGTTCTCACTTGAGAAAGAACTCCTACTGAATTCAGACTAGTATTTAAATATCATTTCTGGATTTAAAAAAAAAATCCAAATAGAAATCAAACAACATATGAATATGGTTACCGAAGGAATACATATGCAAAGTGTTATTTAAAACTCGCTAAATGGTTTGAGGATGATTTGAAATTGATCTAAGGTAGCGGACCCGAGTTATTGTTCCACAATGTTTGGGAAGTTATGCACTTTAACAGTGTAAACCAACAATTCCTAATAATTTTTTTAACATTTTGGTCAACATTGTGAAGGATCATTTGTTCAGTAACATTGAGGATCTTTAAGAGTTCCACTACCTTATGGCTTAATATCTGATATGGCCTTTTACGAATTCAACACGTAGTGTTGGTATATGTTTCACTGTTGTAACTAGAGGCAATTAGCCTATACAATGTACAATCCAGTCAGATATCAATAGTTTTTCAAACAAGAGGACCATTGGCCCTAAGGTGTTCACCTGGGGTATTGTTTAAAGGTTGTGAAATGCAAAAACTACAAAAAGTAGCAGCAAAGACAAGAAATGCAATCTATTAGGTGCATTTGCTGCATCAAAAAGTAAAGTAAACTCGACCCATAATCTTAAATTTTGGAAGCTTGCTACCACAATGCAATAAACCAAATCGAGTCTGTAATAGATTACTTATTATGTTATGGCCCCCGTTGTATGTCCATCTGCCTGTCTATCCTTCTGTCATGACTCTCATTTATATTATATTTATATAAGATATTTATATCATGAGAATTAGTCTCAGTTAAGAAAAAGTACTAGTTTATGACTATTTTTAGTTTAGTTAAGGTTTTAGTTGGGTAATATTTTGAGTCTCGGTTGAGTCAGAGTCTCAGTTGATAACTATTATAAGTCTCAGTTGAATATGAATCACAAAACAATTCCTAGAGCAAGAGACTTAGTTGAGAAAAATTCTTAGTCAAGAAAAAAAATTCTATTTTGAGACATAATTTAGTTTAGAACAAGTCTTAATTTAGAACTTATCTTATTAAAAAACTAGCTGAGATTAGTCTTTTCAGCGTAGTCTCAACTAAAACTAATTCCCAACTGCGGTTCTTAGTTGAGAATTGGTCTAAATTCATGTTTAGAACTATTCTAAGTTGAGAGCTAGTCTCAATTGAAAACTATCCTTAGTTAAAAACTAGCTAAGAACTAGTCTCAAATACCGTACTACTAGTCTTCAACTGGGAACTGAGACTAGTTTTCAACTAAGATTCTAGATCTGAACTAAGAAAATGTCTCAACAGAGTCTGAGACTAATCAAATTAGAATATTCATACTCAAACCCTACAAAGAAGAGTTATCAACTAAAACAAAGGCTCAACAAAGACATTTTCCACCTTAAGATGGTCATAAACAAACTCAATAGAAGCAAGTTTAATGAGACTTGTTCAAAAAGTTCACTGAGGCTTGTTATCAACTGAGAATAAACTCATACTCAACTGAGACTAGTTCTCAACTTAAACACTAGTTCTAAACTAAGACAAGGTCTCAACAGAGACTTCTTCTCAACTAATGATCTTCATTCTAAAACTCAGCTGAAACAAGTAAAATAGTTCACAAGGGCAAGTTCTCAATCAAGAATGTTCTCATACTAAAATGAGAATTTACTAATACTCTCTGAACATGAGATATACTAATACAGTCTTCTTCTCAACTGATACTTGTTTAAAGGTAAGACTTGTTCTCAACTGAGAATAAAAACATACTTTACTGTGACAAGTTCTCAAGTGAGAAAAGTTCTGAACTAAGAAAATGGATCAATGGAGACTACTCAAATTAGAATATTCATACTCAAACCCTACCAAGACAAGTTCACTGTAGTTCTCAACTAAAACAAAGGCTCAACAAAGACTTTTTCCACGTTAAGATATTCATACTCAAACTCTAAAGAAGCAAGTTAACTGAGACTTGTTAAACAAGTTCACTGAGGCTTGTTATCAACTGAGAATAAACTCATACTCAACTGAGACTAGTTCTCAACTTAAACACTAGTTCTCAACTCAAACACTAGTTATAGACTAAGACAAGGCCTCAACAGAGACTTCTTCTCAACTAATGATCTTCACACTAAAACTCAGCTGAAACAAGTTCACAGAGACAAGTTCTCAATCAAGAATGTTCTCTTACTAAAATGAGTATTTACTAATACTCTCTGAAAATGAGATACACTAATAGGTCTTCTTCTCAACTGATACTTGTTTAAAGGTAAGACTAGTTCTCAACTGAGAATGAAAATATACTCAACTGTGACAAGTTCTCAAGTGAGACAAGTTCTGAACTAAGAAAATGTCTCAACAGAGACTTACTCAAATTATAATATTCATACTCAAACCCTACAAATACAAGTTTACTGTAGTTATCAACTAAAACAAAGGCTCATCAAAGACTTGTTTTCACATTAAGACATTCATACTCAAACTCAATTGAAGCAAGTTTACTGAGACTTGTTCAACAAGTTCACTGAGGCTTGTTTTCAACTGAGAATAAACTCATACTCAACTGAGACTAGTTCTCAACTTAAACACTAGTTCTCAACTTAAACACTAGTTCTAGACTAAGACAAGGTCTCAACAGAGACTTCTTCTCAACTAATGATCTTCACACTAAAACTCAGCTGAAACAAGTTCACAGAGACAAGTTCTCAATCAAGAATGTTCTCTTACTAAAATGAGTATTTACTAATACTCTCTGAAAATGAGATACACTAATAGGTCTTCTTCTCAACTGATACTTGTTTAAAGGTAAGACTAGTTCTCAACTGAGAATGAAAATATACTCAACTGTGACAAGTTCTCAAGTGAGACAAGTACTGAACTAAGAAAATGTCTCAACAGAGACTTACTCAAATTATAATATTCATACTCAAACCCTACAAATACAAGTTTACTGTAGTTATCAACTAAAACAAAGGCTCATCAAAGACTTGTTTTCACATTAAGACATTCATACTCAAACTCAATTGAAGCAAGTTTACTGAGACTTGTTCAACAAGTTCACTGAGGCTTGTTATCAACTGAGAATAAACTCATACTCAACTGAGACTAGTTCTCAACTTAAACACTAGTTCTCAACTTAAACACTAGTTCTAGACTAAGACAAGGTCTCAACAGAGACTTCTTCTCAACTAATGATATTCATACTAAAACTCTGCTGAAACAAGTTCACAGAGACAAGTTCTCAATCAAGAATGTTCTCATACTTAAATGAGAATTTACTAATACTCTCTGAAAATGAGATATACTGATAGTCTTCTTCTCAATTGATACTTGTTAAAAGGTAAGACTTGTTCTCAACTGAGAATGAAAACATACTCAACTGTGATAAATTCTCATTTGAGAAAGTTCTTAATTGAGAATGTACAAGTACTCGACTGAGACAAGTTCTCACTTGAGACAAGTTCTCATTTGAGACAAGTTCTCACTTGAGACAATTTCTCATTTGAGACAAGTTCTCACTTGAGAATGAACTCGTACTCAATTCAGACAAGTATCAAGATATCATTTCTGGATTTAAAAAAAATCCAAATAGAAATCAAACAACTTCTGAATATGGTTACCCGAAGAATATCCATGCAAAGTGTTATTTAAAACTGGCTTAATGGTTTGAGGATGATTTGAAATTAGATAAGCCCTTTCCCGCAACTCCAATATTTTTGCGTCAAACAAAAGTTCTTAGGTACATGGTCACCCACAGAATATCAATTTTTCAAATTTTCAAATGACTGGATGGGTTTGGAGGAGAAGATTTTTATAGATTTAAAAGGGAAAGCCCAACCCTGTCACTCCAATATTTGGGGGTCCAATCAAATTTTTTTGAACAGCTGAGATACATGATCACAAAAGGGACATCAATCCCAAGTTTTGTTCAAATTTGCACAATGTTTAAGGAGAATATTTTTAAATATTTTAAAGATAGTATAAGCCTGGCCCTATGACAGGATTGTATTTGGGGGTTGTATCAAAATTTCTTGTACAACTTAGGTACAAGGACACCACAGGAACGTTCGCCCAAAGTTTGGCTGAAATTTAAGAAATGGTTCGGGAAGAGATTTTAAAGATACTTTCAAAAAAAAGTTAAAATAAGCTCTCCCTGCCTTACCCATAATTGGGGGTCAAATAAAATGTCTTTAACAACTATGGTAAAACTGACTTTGTTTCCCAATTAAATTTCATGGTGAAATTCTAATTGGCCCAATTGTTTGGGAGGAGAGAGATTGTTAAAGATTTCAAAGAGAAGATAAGACCCGCTCTGCCACGCTCATATTTGAGGGTCAATCAGTATTTTTTTAACAAACTTGGAAAAGGACAACTCAAGGAACGTCCATGCCAAGTGTCATTGAAATTGGCCAAATTGTTTTGGAGGAGAAGAATTTTCGATTTTAAAGTGAAAATAAGCCTGATGCTGCTATGCCCCTAATAATTTGACAGTCAATCAAAACTTTTGAACAACTACGGAACATGGTCACCATAGGAACATTCAGGCCAAGTTTGGTTAAAATTGGTCCATTGGTTTGGGAGGAGGAGATGTTAAGAGAAAAGTTAATGCATGGATGGACAGACTGACCAGGCATACACACACTCACCACAGACGTAGAGCCATGACAATAGCTTGCTGGCCTTAGGCTGGTGCAGCTCAAAAGGCAGTAACAAAAAAATGGGCAGGCTAGAGTTATGGTTCTAAATCATGACACTCCTCCACATTATGAAATATAAGTTTGAAGTTGCACATAGGGTTTTGGAGAAATGCCCAGGCAAAAGCGTGATTGACAGATGGAAAAACTGACAGACAGCCCCCCCCCCCTCCCCAACCCACAACCAGTGGGGAGACTGCAAAATAAATAGTATCTTGTCTTATTTGTGCAAGACATTTGTTCCTCTTGTCATTTTTCTCTTACACTAAGCTTGTCAATGAAACTAACAACTAATTTCATGTCACTAAAACTGACTGTTTCTTCCCTATCATAGTCTGCAAGTCTGTTACCTGCGTCATTAAATTCGCTGGGGTCTAACCAGATATGGTCCACATGTTTGTAACTCCTGGTAGGGTCTTACTTAATATGGTCCATGAAATTGTTACTCTTTGAACTATAAAATCTGATGGTGTCTTAAATAATATGGTGCAAACATTCTAATAATCTTTTATCTTTGTCATTAAAATCTGTTGTTGGCTTATGGCCTTCATTCAATACTTCATTTATTAAATACAAATTTTCTTATACAAGTATATGTTCCATACGTTTGCTACAATTGTATCTAAATCTTAAAGACTAAAAGACTGTTGTCTAACTTTACATGGTCAATAAATGTGTTACTCTTGTTACTAAATCTGATGGTGCCTTTCCTTTCATGGTCAATGATTATTTTTCACTCTTGTCACTAAATCTGATGGTGTCTTACCTAATATGGTCCACAAATTTGTTACTCTTGTCTCTAAATCAGATGGTGTCTTACCTTATACAGCCTTCAAATGTGATACTCTTGTCACTAAATCTGATGGTGTCTTACCTAATATGGTCCACAAATTTGTTACCCTTGTCTCTAAATCTGATGGTGTCTTACCTTATACAGCCTTCAAATGTGATACTCTTGTCACTAAATCTGATGGTGTCTTACCTAATATGGTCCACAAATTTGTTACTCTTGTCACTAAATCTGATTGTATCTGGGTCCCATTGGATCTCCAGTCGCATGAGGTATTGGCAGTTTTGGGCAAAGCCCTCAATCACCTGATCTATATGAACTTTGGTTGTCAGCTTTAAGAACCATCCATTAGCAGTACCCAATATACATATCCTGCAAAATAGGTACATTAGATTATATAGACATGTTTTTTTCATCATGAATTCTTGTTTGGTACTTATTGGTGATATGACTTAAGCTACAATTGTACCATGAGGTGTAACCAATGAAACCAAGCTGTCTGCCTTCTGGTTTCAGAGAAGAAGATTTTTGAAGGTTTTCCTATTTTCACCCATCAAGCTCAGATGAACTAAAATGGATGCGCCCGGGTGGAGCCAAAATATGACCCCAGGGTCTTGATATGAACAATCTTGGCAGAGGTCCACTAGATGATGCTACATACCAAATATGAAAGCTGTCTGGTTTCAGAGAAGAAGATTTTTGAAGATTCTCATTTTTTTACCCTTCATGCTCCGATGAGCTAAAGGGGATGGGCCCGGGCAGAGCCCAAATATGACCCCAGGGTTTTATTATGAACAAACTTGTTAGAGGCCCACCAGCCCATTTGCTACATACCAAATATGAAAGATATGTGACCTCTGGTTTCGGAAAAGAAGATTTTCGAAAATTTTCCCTCTTTGATTCTATGTAAAAAGGGTTGGCCCCGGGTGGAGCCCAAATATGACCCCAGGGTCTTGATATGAACAAACTTGGTAGAGGTTCACTAGGTGATACTACATACCAAATATGAAAGCTGTCTGCATTCTAGTTTCAGAGAAGAAGATTTTTGAAGATTTTCATTTTTTTCACTGTTTTTGTTAAGGGTAAAGGGAAAATTAAGGGTGGATTTTCATTTATTTGAACAACTTTAGTAGAGCTTGACCTAAGGAACAGCCTGCGAAGTTTCATAAAGATTGGCCCACTGGTTTAGGAGGAGAAGATGTTTAAAGAAATTGTCGACGGCACACAACGGACGCCAGACGCCAGACATTGTACGATCACAAAAGCTCACATTGAGCACTTTATGCTCAGGTGAGCAAAAAATATATATTAGACAGAAGATCAAAAACTGATGCTTTCAAATTTAGGTGTAAACTTTTGGCTGTAGATTTAAAACAGATTTACAGAAAAGGAAACCTAGTAAAATATTATTGGTGCAAATTGAAATGTAAATGTTTTTTATTAGATTGATAGTTCATCTGCTACCTAAAGCATTCTAACATCAGAGGAAGTACCTTTAATCATTCTGGAACCCCATAGTCTAGAGAGAAAGCACTAGCTAGGAGAGAAATTCTCTCTGAGATAGTTAGAAATGGCAAATCTTTTTCCCACACAAGAGGGGTATTTTTTTTCATTTTTCCAATATTCGTAGATGCTGCATTCTTATACAGAATAGAGATTAACTTCTCTAAGGCAGAATGAACAATTTCCAGTTCAGAAACCCTATTGATTTTTTATGCAAGATGCTTGGGTTTTATGAGCCTAAATATTGGATCTGTCTGAAGAATGTTGATAGGTATTTCTTTTGTAGGTTTAACTAAAAACATGCTTAACACAGAGTATTGCTTCTCTGGCAGGAAGTATAGACGAAGATCAGTCTACACATAATGTGCTGGGCCGCCGTCATAGCGCAGTTTGTAGCGCGTTGGACTGTCAACCTAGAGGTCCCGGGTTTGATACCTGATGCCCCCACTCATTCTTTCTGACTATTTGTCTCTCACCAGTGGGTTGATAATTGTAAACCTATGTGAGATAGCAGCTGGAGGCTAGGAAAGGATGTGGTGTAAGAACTGGTGTAAGAAATACCAGGAATCCATTGTTAGGTGCTCCAGCCTTTGCAATATAACCAAAATAATGTTGAAAGCAGCGAAAAACCCAATCCAAACAAACAAACAAATATAATGTGCTGTCTGGTCTTAGTCTAAACTACCTTACTTTTCTTTTTAATAACGGTGTTTTTTAAAAAAGTTGACCACTGATTAAGAATTATAGTGCATTCATTTCTTTTATCATAGCACAAATTTGCTATGCTTTTTTATTCAGCATGACAAGGGTTAAAAGAAAAGGCAGTCTAATCAAGAGTGTTATCTCAGCATATCATACACAAAGACAATGATCCCAGCATATCATACACAAAGACAATGATCTCAGCATATCATACACAAAGACAATGATCTCAGCATATCATACACAAAGACAAGGATCTGAGTATATCATACACAAAGACAATGATCTTAGCATATCATACACAAAGACAATGATCCCGGCATATCATACACAAAGCCAATGATCCCAGCATATCATACACAAAGACAATGATATCAGTATATCATACACAAAGACAATGATCTCAGCTTATCATATACAGACAATGATCTCAGCATATCATACACAAAGACAATGATCTCAGCATATCATACACAAAGACAATGATCCCAGCATATCATACACAAAGACAATGACCTCAGCTAAAGACTATAGTTCAATTGACAATTATGGGTTAAATTATTATTAGACAGAGATCTAAGTGCAAAATCAATTCTCAGGTAATTACAGCTTTCTTTTTTTTATAGATGTGTACTCAACTCTTGTAATCTTTATCTCAGATAAAACTCCACTTGGCATTTTCTTAATTTTACTTCTCTTGCTGTTCAATGTATATTCATGTTGTACACAAAGCTTTGACGGGCAGTTTAGACTTAGATCAGCCTACAAAGATGCGCAGTTTTACCTTATCCGCATTTACCTGCTTTCTACTCAATTATTTAAAGAAAAATTAGGCAAGACAGGTTGAAATGTCCATCCAAAAAAGTACAATTTGTAAGCATGAAAAGTTTAATTCAGCAAGAAAAATGTTGTTAGCTTATTATTAGACAGAGATCTAGGGGTAAAATCAATTCTCAGGTAATTACAGCTTTCTTTTTTATAGGTGTGCACTAAACTCTTGGAATCTTAATCTCAGATAAAACTCTACTAATTGCACTTTCTAAATGATATACTGTATTTCTCCTAATAAATGCTCCCTTGAGCTATACATAACATGGTCAGGGAGCTTTATTTAGAATCATTTTCTAAAAAAATCACCTAAAATTGATATTTTATATCCTTTTCCCTTACAGTTTAGGTGATTTTCCTCTTAAACAATCATATAAATGATTGTTTAAATGAAATTCATCTAAAATTAAAGAAGAAGTCTCAAAAAAGGTTAAGCATTTGAAGTGGGTTTTCTTAGTAAAACAAGAGCCGTCAGAGACAGATTATGCTCCCCGAATAAGGCATTGTCACAAAAACAAGAGCCATGTTGGACATGGACATCCCCCGCCAAGAAAGCTTGATAGTAAACAGAAGCCTAATAGATAAAAGATTCTATGTACTGACAAAGATTTGCCTCCTATAAAATCTAAGTAATAAAAATAACAAAGGGCAATAACTCCAAAATTATGCAAGCAAGAGTTGTAGTTCAGGTGTATTGCACTTCTCCTCTAAGAGATCTATCCACCCATTAAGATTCAAGTTGATAGCTATTATACTTTAGGAGATATGCTCCAGACAAAATCTAAGTATCAAAAATAACAAAGGGCAATAACTCCAAAATAATGCAAGCAAGAGTAGCAGTTCTTGTACACTGCACTTCTCCTATATGAGATCTATCCACCCATTAAGTTTCAAGTTGATAGCTATTATACTTTAGGAGATATGCTCCAGACATAATCTAAGTATAAAAAATAACAAAGGGCAATAACTCCAAAATTATGCAAGCAAGAGTTGTAGTTCTTGTGCACTGCACTTCTCCTCCATAAGATCTATCCACCCATAAGGTTTCAAGTTGATAGCTATTATACTTTAGGAGATATGCTCTGTGGTCAGATTGCAAGGACTCAAATAAGATGTTATCTTATACAGCAAACATAAAGGTAACAAACATTAAACTCCCTTTTTGCATGACATATTTTTAGACACAAATATCAAATACCTTATGGTAAAGGGCATCTGATTTGCTACTTAAATGTGAAATTTCATCAAATTCTGAGCATGAGACTAGGAGAAATGAAAGAATAACTGTATTTTACGCACTAGCGTAAAGGTAACAAACATTTAGCCCCCTTTTTCCATGATATTTTTTTTTACGTTAATTTCAAATTGTTAATAGTAAAGGGCATCTAATTTGCTACTCAAATATGAAATTTCACTAAATTCTGACTGTTAGACTAGGAGAAATTTGGGAAAAACTGTTTTTTACCCTAAGTCCCCTTTTCCCGTGACGAGGCCTCAAATCCAAAAACCGTCACAGATGCATCATCACTATATCATAGGGAGTTCACATGGTAAGTTTCATTTGATTTGGCCCAAGGGTTATGGAGAAATAGGTGGGGACGGACGGACGGACGGAATTACTATTTTACATGCTAACGTAAGGTAACAAACATTTAGCCCCCTCTTTCCATGATATTTTTTTTTTACGTTAATTTCAAATTGTTTATAGTAAAGGGCATCTGATTTGCTACTCAAATATGAAATTCACTAAATTCTGACTGTTAGACTAGGAGAAATTTGGGAAAAACTGTTTTTTACCCTAAGTCCCCTTTTCCCGTGACGAGGCCTCAAATCCAAAAACCATCACAGATGCATCATCACTATATCATAGGGAGTTCACATGGTAAGTTTCATTTGATTTGGCCCAAGGGTTATGGAGAAATAGGTGGAAATGGACGGACGGACGGAATTACGGACGGACGGACGGACGGACAGACGAAGCGGGTGAGCATAAAAATGTAGTGGTGCTACTATTAGGGAGAGCGCTTTTATAAGAGGAAATACAGTACTTCTCTGCTGCACATAAATTGGAAAGCTTGTTTGCAAGAATAACAGAACCCAGGATCAAGCAGACTGAATAGTTATCATTTCTTATCACTTTATTTCATAACTTTGTAAACCCCTCAATGAGTATTTCCACCAGTTTTGTCTGCGAGAAAATAAATTGATTAAAAACAATAGTGAAAAAGCAATTTAGCAATTCTTTTCAACTCTAAACACCTTTAAGATCAGCAGCCTATTTTACTAAAAATCTAAAGTCAAAAATCAAAGTTGCTTCTACAATAGTCACTAAATATGGAATTTTGCTATGCATCATCTGATTCCAATGAGATATTGAATGGAAGAATCTCACAATGAATGAAAACACCAGGTACGATTTGTAATTTTGACATGTGATTAATTTTTTCATAAGAAGTTTAGTAAATGGGCCCAAACTTATTTCAATGACTATCTCCAGATATATCCTATGATATTAACCCTTCGCTGTTTAATCCCTGCTTTTTACGTATCTGTGATTTTATGATTGAGAAAACATTGTGAAAAAAGAAGAAATTGCTTCTGACAAGCAATTTCTTCATTTTCCACACTATTTTCTACCCTACTGAATGGTTATTTTTCAAATTGAATTTACGTTAAATTTTCGTCTGCAAAACCTTTGAATTTGGACAGGTCCAAAATTTTGTAAAACAGGAAAGGGTTAAATTGTATCAATATATCTAAATCCATAACAATCATGTAATCCTGTACAAAATATCCATAAAGTTTACCTTATATTTGGCAAGAATTGTATAACATTGAGCCAGAAGTTTTCTGTCAGCTTTGGTTTCCCAGAGAGAGCTAGGCCATGGAGTTGTCTCCCATGAATCTGCAGGAAGTTGTAGATGGCGTTCTCTGACAGTGCAGGAGTTGAACTGATATCTATGGCACGTAGTTGCTTGAACTTCCCTCGCTGAACCATGTCACTTAAAATCTAGAAAGTAGACATATAATAAAGATTAATATAGATACATGTATAAAAAACTTATTACAGGTTCAAAAGTTAAAATTTGAATTTCACATGATTCAGAGATAATATTTCAACTTCATAGAGAATAATCATATCAGTATCATATCATATCAGTATAAGATTGATTTATATTTCATTGAGTAAACAACAAAAGCTATATTTTCACAAGTGGCAGAGCCACTACAAGTAAAAATATATGTTTGTTGTTAACAAAATAAAATACTAACCGATCTTACTTGAAAAACAAAAGATTATTCCACTTCTTCAATACATAATTGAGATGTTAACATTTTTGGAAAAATATCTTAAAGCATATCATTTGGTATTTGATTGCAATGCAACTTTCATAATTTAATTACGTCAGATAAGGTGAAATGAATGAGAGCAGGGTTTAAGTTTTTGATAATTTCACTGGTAAGGCTGTAAATTTATTAAATGATTATCTACTGTTGTTTCTCAATAATCCACTGAAAAGCATTAAAGAATAATTAATATTTATAGTAATTCCTCCAGCTTAATGTTCGTTTTTTTTTATTGTAAGTGTGACGCAAAAAACTTCAGACACCTAAAAGTTAGATAACTACTGTTTGATTTGTTTGTTTGTTTGAATGGGGTTTTATGCTGCTTTCAACAATTTTTCAGTGGCTGGAGCACCTAACAATGGATTCCTGGTACGAGGGATGTATTCAATTTTTATCCTGATTAGGTTAATTAATCATCACCGATTTATCGATATGTATAGTATACTAATATTAACAGGACACTTTATATGATTAAACTTGCCAAAGCCTGAAGCAGTTGAACGATGTATATTCATTTCACACGCAAAAAAAAGTACATGGGTATTAGGTGGAGGCGCACAGTACATGATGTTAGCGACGTTATCGAGAATTTGAACATTTGATATTGTGTAATTTAGCTTGTAACGACTCGTTATTCATGGGAGATTGGTGAATTCAGTGTTCCTGTAATAAAGCTGTGCTTTTATGGTTTGTATAAAGGTAAAATCGAATGGTGCGGCATCAAAGTTTTCAGAAAAGTACCCCTTAGTTAATCGCCTATATCTTGCAGAGACTCGACAATTAACGTCCCTGTAGTTGCTATAACAAGTTTCTCTCTGTCCGTTCTTCCTCTTATTTCACGGGGCACGGAAGCGTCTTCGCCGATGAAAACTAAGCATATGGAAGAATGAACCATTCCCCTTCAGCGTGACAAGTGTTTGATTAATGTCTTTGATTAATGTCTTTTGTTATTTTGGTAGATAATGAATAGAATAAATAAAGATCAAAATTCTGAGCATTCAGTTGACGTCGTCTAGAACATTCTGAAACACTTACCCTACCACATTTTAAACAAATCTTATCGAAAAACTATACAATCTAATTGCTTCAAATTAAGACAAGGCGTTTGTAATACTTATTCCAGCAGCTCACTTAATTTTCAAAAGTTTCAACAGTTAGAAAAGAAAGAATATTTACAAACGAACGGTATATATGAATTATTTTGTCTGCTGCACCAGGTACTCATTACCATGACATTTTCCATGGCAGATTCGCACGCACTATGTTCGATAACTATATCAATTTTACATAACCATATGTGGATTGAATTCCGACAGCAAATGGTACCAAATTTACTTTGATTGCTTCAAAAATAAAATTTTGCTAGGCAAAATCCGGTTAATTTTTTAACAACCCTCATATTTCTCTCACCAGTACTACTTTAACCATAACATCCTTTCCTAGCATCCAGCTGCTATCACACATAGGTCTATGATCATCAACCAATTGGTGAGAGACACATAGTTGGAAAGGATGAGTGCCGCCATGGGGGATCAAACCCGGGACCTCTCGATTGACAGTCCCACACACTACCATCTGCATTTGATGGTTTGCTCAAACTACTGTTTAAAAATTCTTAAAGAGTGTATCTGGATTTGGGATTTTAAATCCTATCTTACTTGTCTACATACTTCAGGGGCCCGTTTTACTAAACAATTTACGCAAAAATTAATCGTAAGTCGAAATCACAAATCGTACCTGGTGCTTTCATTCATTGTTAGATAATGCCTTGCAATATCTCATCCGAATCGTCTTGAGAAGACGATTCCAATGAGATGATGCATGGCAGAATTCCATATTTTGCTACATATCTAGAAGCAACTTTAATTTTAGACTTACGCAAAAAAATGATTGTAAGATCTTTAGTAAAACGGGACCCAGATCTTTATCATTGATAATTCAAAGATCTACCTTATCAGTAAAGAATTCACAATGTCCAAGGGCAAGATATGTAAAGAAAGGAATTCTTAGAAGTACATTTTCAAGACATTCCTTGGATAGTTCTGTTGACGTAATATCGAGTTCTCGAACCTGCGACACCTCCCATGGAACCATCGTCATATACTGATCTTCTAAGCCTATCAAATATACATAGACACAAAATGTTATCGCTGATAGGCCATCAAATTATGTGATCTTGATAGGACATTTTGTACGCCCAATGACATTATGGTATACTGGCTACAGTATTGTATGGTTACATGTACATGTACTTTAAAAAATATTCTGCCATGTAAAGTTAATAACGTTGTAAAATAAACAAGATGTGTTTGTGAAACACTAATGCCCCCGTAACAGCATTTTTTTTCAAAGTTTGAACTTGACAAAATGACCTTGACCTTGTTACATGACCTTGACTTTGGTATCAGCAGATGCGGATCATTTAGAGCTATCATCATGCCAAATATGAGCCTTGTATCTTGAATAGGTTTGAAGAAATTGGCAAAATTGAGTTTTTTGGTTAACTTTTGCAGACAGACAGATGGACAGACTGACAGACGGACAATGGTAAAACAATATGCCCCCCGATCTTTCGATGTGGGGGCATAAAAAGATGAATATAATTTTGGAATAAAATCTACATATTTTTTTATTTTGTGTCTTCACAGACAAATCAGATGCTCAAAATTCAACACCAGCCCATAAAAATCATGCAATTGTTAGATCAGTTTGATTTAAATTTTGATCATTATGAACAATTTTAAATCCTTTTTTACCTATTCCTGAGCGTTTTTGAGTGAATGGAGTAAGTGTTTGGAATGAATGATTTGAGCACTGAGCGCTCCAAAATTCAACACAAGGGTTTTATCCCTTAAGTATGCTTATATTAAAGACCCAAAACTGTAGATTTTATGCAATAAAATACAATAATTTCTCTTTTTCTCCTGATTATTCTCTCCTCCTTTATCACACCTCTGCTCTCTGTGCAACTGTGTTGTTACTGCATTGCAGAAAGCAGAGCCTTGGTGTTTATTAACCCTTGTCATGCTGAATAAAATATCTTTGCAAAATAAATGTAAAATCAAAGAGCCAAAAGCACTGGAAGTTACCAAATATGATTGAGTATTGATTTCAGAAATGCATTGTTTTAAACTTATCTGGTTTAAATATGAAATTCAGGTGGTAAGAACTAAGATCAGACTGCAAAAATGTGCAGGCTGATCTTTGTCTATACCTCCTGTCAAAGCAGGAATATTCCGTGTTCAGCATGACAGGGGTTGATCTTTGTCTATACCTCCTGTCATAGCAGGAATATTCAGGGTTCAGCATGACAAGGGTTGATCTTTGTCTATGCCTCCTGTCAAAGCAGGAATATTCAGGGTTCAGCATGACAAGGGTTAAGATCGTACCTGTGTGTTGTAATAAAAGAGTCCTTAACTTCTTGCATCGCTGAATCAAGGTCTTGAACGATGACCCCTTGACGTTAAGACAGAAATTGAGGGCGAGGCATTCTAAATGTATACAGTTTGAAGTCAGCAGTTCTATATGGCTGTCGTCGATGAACGTTATCCCATACATGTTGACCACCTTGAGGTTTGGGGTGTGAGCCTTTATCTTGCCAATGTTGATCACTTCATAGGCCTCTTCTTCGCCCTCGCTGGACAACTCGAAAGTCCCTGAAGAATGATCATAATAAACTAAAGGTAGTCAGGACCTGTAATTGTTCTGCAACATTTTGGATGAAATAAACTTTAACAGTGTTGACTAAGGTTTCGTAATCATTCATTAGGAAAGCCTGGTCTACATTCTGAAAGATCATGAGTTCTGAAATGTTGCAAAACTATTATGGGTCCACTGCCTTTAGCCTTTCTTATCTTCTGTTTAAAATTCTTCACTGCACCAAATTGAAATTTAGTCATTGAAAACAATTTTTTTAAGGGTGCAATGTCACAAGATATTATCCTTTTAAATGGTAGAAAGTATTATTGGAAAAGATATTTCTTGTTTAAAGCACTTTCTTTTTTTTACACATTTTTTTTCAACTTGTAAAGTGAAGGAACAAAAGAGGTCTAAAAGGGCCTGTATCGAGACTCTTTTTAAAATGATTAAGGAAAAAAAGATTTTTGTAGATTCTAAAATTGATAATTGGCCAGGCCTTCATCTTTGGCTATAAAATTTTAAGGTCCAGTGTAATAAATTTCCTATGCTTCCTTTTATTAGACTCACTTTTTCTTTCTTCTCAATTCATTTAATTATTTTGATCATTTTTTTTGCAATCCAATATTAATCCATATATTACACTTGTGTAAATGTGCTAAAAAATTACAAACAAATATTTCAAAACTCTATCTTTGTTACCCTACTAAATTTAATCTCTTTCTCTTTCACAATCTGATCTTACAGCAGAATTCCAAATTTTCAACTTACCAATTAGGTGCAAAACTTGTAAGGAAGACAGACAGCTATAAATTCTCCGCATAAATCCTTCCAAAAATATCACCTCTGACAGACAGATACACAAACTCTTCAAATTACATGGAAACGAGTTTAAGTCATTGAAATCGTGAAGCTGCATTGCATTCGAAAAGTCCAAGGTCATGTACTTTAAACTTGGACACCGATTGGACAGTTCATGCAACACTGGAGGCGTGACCATTTCACACGGAATTTCGATGTATTGTAGAGTTGCTCCAAATCTCACATTAATCAGAGCTAGGAGATTTTCGATGCTGTTTACGTGAAGTCCATTGTATTCAGGTCGCAGGGAGACCACATTCCACAGACGACTGTCATAGGCCAGAAGACGCCATTTTTTACAAACTCTGGCAAGTTTTCCCAAGTCTCGCTGGTGAACATACGAAAACACTTTCAGAAGACATTTTTCTGGGAGATTGTCAATGGTGCATGTCTGAAAGAGATAAATATAAGACTGAAATAAGGTTATGCATACAAATATTGTGAAATAACAGCCAAGTTGTTTTATGTGGCTGTCATTTCAAAATGGACCATCTTGGTATTTTGTAATGCAAATATTTGAAATACAGATTGCTTCAAGTACATGTCTTCTGCTATAGTACAGCCGTCACAAGAGGCTTACCTTGACCATGTCTACCAGCTAGATTATCAATTGCTAACGTTTACAAGACACACTATTGTAACAATTCTTAAACCTAAAATTAACTCAGTTTAAAGCTTAAAAATGATTTTGTGGATCCGACCACATTTTAACCTGTCAATATTATCGTCTTTGTAACAAAACAAGTTGGAATACTCCAACACTTCTTGTGTGTGTATCATTGGCATTTTAAATAGTTAAGACACAGGTGTTTTTAGTTTCAAAGCAACAATGTTTATACATTTCAAAGTAAAACTGTCACAAAGCCTACTTAAACCCCCACCAGGGTTCTGTCAAAATGTAAGTGCTATTAGAGCAGGATGTGTTTGTAACAAATTAATATTGAGGTCATGAGCAGTATTTGCATGAAGTTTCGTGATCCTAGGTCACTTGGTTCTTAAGTTAGAGTCCGGAAACCAAAAGGTCTATGGACAGGGGGTCACGGAAGGATGGATGGACAGATGGACAGACAAACACACATGGTGAAATCAAAATATATATCCCCCTCAACTTTGTATGTGGGGGGTATAATTACTTTTTATGATGACCGAGGAATACCCCCCCCCTTCTTGAAAAAAAGATCTGGATCAGCACATGCAATTACCATTTGTATACAGTCTACATCATCTACAGAAAAGGGTATACAACAGGAGTGTGGCATTCCCATGCCCAACTTGTCTGACATGGGCTTTTCTATCCCTAATACAAGTACATTTTATGAGGCCACTTTTCCATGGAAAAGTAAACACCAGGGCAGATCTTGGAATGGTACAAAAATGCCTAAAAGATCTAACACTATTTGAGGCAAGGGGTTGGAAACATTGTTTTAAATGAAGAAAATGCTGAGTTACAGCATTTTCTTCATTTAAAACAATGTTTTCTCAAAATCTATCTATTCTCATTTTACGCAGACAAGTTCATTCTGATCCTGGTCAAGTAGAAAAATCATCTTTTACTTGACCTGAGGGACAAGTGGAAAAAAACCTGTATTTCCACACCCCTGGTAAAGATGTACATAAAATAATTGGTTCCGAGCAAATCAGGTGGACCTATGTATAATTACTAGCGCCAATCTATATTCTGTATAGTACATTAATTAGTAATAACTGGTTATAGATCAAAGATAGACCTTCTGTTGCTCAAACTGTAGATAATAGAACTAACTACTTGTATGCCAAGTCCTGACAAATATAGATTAGCTTAAAATAAAAATACCCAATATCTAAAAAGACATTTTTAAGTGAATGAGAATCCTCAATTCATAAAATAATATTTTCAGTGTCAATTAATCAGAATAATGAGATAGAGAATGTATTAAGAATCTTATTCATAACTATTCAGTGAAAGGGAAAAGATGCATTTCACAAGCAGTTGTTTCCTGACAATCTTTACCAGTTAATACCAGATGCTAAAACTGCAATGGATCTAGGATTTCTGTAAAGGGGTTAAACATTCAAATTGGGGCATTTGTTTTCCTAGAAAACACAATTTATATTGAGTTTTTGCATGGAAATGAAATAAAAATATAATCAGGCTACAGAGCGAGAGGGCCTTTGTTTGAACTCCAACAAACCCCCATCTGGATTCATCACTTCAATGATAAATTTCGTTTTTGCACTAACCACTGGAACACTTGTTTTCCTAGAATACACAATTTATATTGAGTTTTTGCATGGAAATGAAATAAAAATATAATCAGGCTACAGAGCAAGAGGGCCTTTGTTTGAACTCCTACAAACCCCCCTCTGGATTCATCACTTCAATGATAAATTTCGTTTTTGCACTAACCACTGGAAAAATGTTCTTCAGAGATACAAAAAGCTTTCATTGTATCTAAACAACAAAGAGCAAATCTTGAAGACAAAGATCAGTCTGCATAATTCTATGCAGACTGATCTTTGTCTACAGTCCTCATGTACATTGTAACAAGAACATCCAGGTAATAACCAGCCCCAAGCTAAAAGGGTTCCCTTATAATCAGCAAGTATTATGCCCTGTGATATTTAGGTGGATGCCAATTTTTCCCTGGAAAAGATTAAAATTGATACCCTATGCAAATGGAATATTGATTAAACATACACCTGGTTATATTTGTAGCATCATATTCTCTAATCCAGAAGAAAATTATGTAGCATTCACTTTTGCGCCTGGTTTCTTTTCACAGGGCTTGAATTTTAATATGCATTGGCAATATGCACATGTGAAATGCAAAAATAATATCCTTTGTTAAAAAAAACAATCAATCATGCAAGGATAATTCTGGCTCAGAATAGCTTGAGCAAAAATATCTCATTTAGCTGAATCTAATGAGAAATAAATAATTTTTGGTGAGAAATTTAAAGAAATCAATGGCTCAGTGCAAAACAGTTGCAACTGCCTATGATTATAGGCAGTTACAACTGTTATGCACTGAGCCAACAAAGCCTTCACTTTATTACATTTTGCTTTTAGAATTTTCTCTCATCTAGTCAATTTCAATGAGATATAAAATGAGAGAATCTCTCAATATCTCACCCAAAAAATGATCCCAGATCATGATTATCATAACATATATTATAAGTTATAACTGCAGTTTATTCAAGTTATAGTCATAATGTTAGCAGGAAAAAAGACTTAAAATGTGATTTTAACTTGCAGGTCCAGACTGACAAAATTCAATATTTAATATCAGCGATATTGTTTTTTTTCTCCAGAAATCTAGAGGCCCAGCCAAATACACGCAAAGAGGCCATTGGCAACTGGGCTTCTGCTTGTCTTTTTCTGTGTTACAAGAATTCATTAAGGTTCAAATCATCAAATTCAACAATGGGGTTAGTGTAACATATTTTGAGGGCATATATAGTGCAAAAACATTATTATGTGTCTATAAAATGTATAGATATGTACTGTTTTGCTCTAACCTCTTGATAAACAGACAATAGGCAAGAAACTATTTCCATTCTATGAAGATATGATTCTTTTTTTCTTGTTATTTTTGGCAATGATCACTATGTGCAATACAGTGAAGTCCTCACATTCAAGAGGCTTGTATCAATAGGAATGTGTAGCTATTTCTTACTTCAAAAAGCCTTTCTGATAATTCACAAACTAGAAAGCCATGAATGGCTTGAGTCGCTCCACAGGCTTGAAATTCTTGTAATAGCAAACCTAAGTTTTGACTAAATTTTTAGATAGTTTGGGTTCTAATAATGTTGAAATGATTTTCAAAGTTTCCACTATATAACATATCGAGAAATGACCTCCACCCATAAAAGACATATTTTTCATCCAATGCCAATAATTTTTGGCTGCATGATAATGGGTCACCCAAGGATCATACAAATGAAGTTTGATTGATATCCATCATGCAGTCACATTCTGAGAAAATGATTTTCAAAGTTTCCACTATATAACATATAGAGAAATGACCTCCGCCCAAAAAAGACCTATATACTTATAGGGACTTACAACAGTTTCACGCTGATCTATAGAAAGGAATTCTGATAAGCCCAGGTAAATCACCTCTTGGAATGCATGTAGATAATATCAATCACATTATTAACTACCTAGATCTATATCATGCAGTGGTCAATACCAATTAATGCTGGCTAACCTAAGTAGGTAACTACAGTTAATTTTGCCCTATACTTGCATTTATCTTTACATAATATCAGGTAATACATTAAAGTAGTCGTAACATGTTGATTTCATGTTTTCAATGACACCTTTTTACAAGGAAATTTATCTGTTAAACCAGAATTTTGATGAAGAAAAAAGTGCATTTCTTCTATCCAACAATAGTATAAGTACAAATGTGTAAGAAAGAATCAAATTTAATGATTTTATTATCCAAAGAGATAGGACTATTATATTAAAAATAATAATAATTACATTATATTGTATTGTCTATGATAGCAGATTGTGCAAATAATGTCATAATTCATGTTTTTATAATAAATTAAGATATATGTGACATGTCATGCAAAAAGGCACCATCTGGGAATGGCCCAAAATATTGATCTGGTCGGAATACAAGAATACCACTATGTACTTTGGCATTGTCCAATAGTGCTTTTGAAATCTCCTTCAATGTAGCTTTAAATTCAGTAAGTTTTACCTCTGACCAGATAAAGAACTGATCAATGGAGTTACAGTTTTTCCAGGAAATAATCAAGGGGATTAGTCTAGACACCATAAAATCTGGATGCATATACAATGTAATCAAATCTATAAAAACCCTCTGGTTACCAGAAAAGTTCTCCAGAAGAATCAATACCATATTTCTCCTAATAAACTCTCTTGGGAGCTATACATTACATGGTCAGGGAGTATTTATTTAGTGTGCATTTTCCGATTTAAAAATCATCAAAATAGAAGTGTTTAAGGCCCTTTTTATAAATGATTGTTTAGAGGAAATTGATCTCAAACTAGAGAACAAGTCTCAAAAACGTCCAAAAATTTAGGCATTCGAAGTGGGTTTTCTTAGTAAATAGTGTAGGGGTGCTACTATTCGGGAGAGTGCTATCAATAAAGGAAATACTGTATATACTATCTATATATTTGGCATCACATTGTCCATACCATATTTTCTTCCTATAAGATCATGCCAATCTTGATGGTACCTTGATTTTCTGGATTATTCAACTATGAAAATCTTAAAGTTTTCAGAATACTCATTGAACATAAATTGATTAAAATCACAAAAATAAATCGGAAGATTATTATGAAAGTTACTTTTGAAATTATAAATATGAAAAACAAGTAATCGCTTTAATATTGTGTGCCTGAAAACAATAAAGTCTGGGAGTCAGTCTAAACTTTTGAGTAAGACTATATACCAATTATTTAACTTCGAAAATTCTTCGATAAATAAGAAACTATTCAGCTTTACATATTAAGAAAAAAGAAAGCAATTGGACTAATATTAAGATAGCCTTATTAAGACAGCCTTTCAGTTTGATTTCAGTGTGACTTAGGAAAGGTAGCAAGTACCCAGCATGACATGTAACTTGTAGACTTACATAATGCTAGCTGTCATCATCTGGCAAAAAAATTCATTTGTAGCAAGTTTTTCGATGATAATGAGAAATTCTCAAGAGATCGAAAATGCAACAGAGCTACAGATAGAGGGGGTATTTTGGTTTTCAAATTTGAAAATTTCATTATCCCTGCATTAAATCCTATGCTGTTGGTACTCATTTGAAACGTCTCCTTATGACGATTCAAATGAGTAGCCACAAAATAGGGTTTCATTTGGAAATAAAGATTTTTGACTGGTTTTACCCCCTCTTATCTGGACCCCTGTGCAAAAAGAGCAACAATTTTGATCGTCAGGAATGGGAAAGCTGGAAATGGTCAAGGTCCAACAAGTGCCACCTTGGTGAAATATTGATCATAGCAAAAACAAGGATTAATTGACCCTCAGAATATGGAGAAAATTAGCCCTAATGCATTATTTATTGCTGATTGACCTTCCAACAAGATTCATCCACCTTTTCTAACCTGGAATTATTTTCTCTTACCTTTATTAGATACTCTTTCCTTGACATGATGATTAATTTAAAGCATAATGTGCATGACATTTTTTTTTGAAAAACTCAAGCAGGCCTCATCTAATATCAGTGCAATTAATTGAGCACAGATCAGAGATATAAATCAATGGCTTGATGTGCTTGATGTGAAACAGTTGTAACTGCCTATATGTTTATAGGCAGTTACAACTGTTTCACTCTGAACCATTGAAATAAAAGGGGGTATTGCCAGATTTAAATCTTTATTTCTCATTTAAACCTTATATTGTGGGTACTCATTTTAATTGCCTCGTCAAGACGATTATAACTAGAACTGTTGCAGAGCGGACTAATACCCCCCACAAGCACTTTGTCAGAATGCAAGTGCTATATTAGTGCAGGATATGTTTGTAACAAACATTGAGGTCATATGCAGCATCTGCATGAAGTTTCATGATTCTAGGTCCTTGGTTTTTTGAGATAGAGTCAAGAAATGAAAATTGAACAAAAATTGACTGTGACCTTGACCTTTGACCTATGTAACCCCAAAACAATAGGGCACTTCCTTAGGTCATAAGGAGCATTTGTATAAAGTTTCATAATTGTGGGTCACTTAGTTCTTGAGTTAGAGTCCGGAATAGAAAATTGAACAAAGGCTGCATGTGACCTTGACCTTTGACCTATGTGACCCAAAAACAATAGGGCACTTCCTTGGTTCATCAGGAACATTTGTATAAATTTTCATGATTCTAGGTCATTTGGTTCTTGAGTTAGAGTCCGGAAACGAAAAGGTCTACAGACGGACGGACAGACAGACATGGCGAAACCAATATACCCCCCTCTACTTCGTAGGTGGGGGATATAATTACTGCCTAAAATATAAGATTTGTGCAAGTATTGTTAAAATAATTTCATTTGAAAAAAAAAAAAACAAACAAATACCCCCTCTTTCCGTAGTTCTGAGAAAATATAATCAATCTCATGGACTGGCAATATCAAGAATTGCCAATCAAGGTTTGACACTAACTATTTTTTGCCACCAGCCTGGAAGACCTGAAAATTACAGGTCCTGCATGTAAAGCATGTATGAATTTTAGCAATTTAAGTGATAAATTGCGATGAAAACATTGTTGAAAAAGTAGAAATTGCTGTTCACAAGCAATTTCTTCTTTTTCTACAATGTGTTCCGTTTGGTAATGCAAATTTTAGCATTGGAAAGGTAATTATTTTTCAAACTTAGACAGATTTGAAATACTAAGTACAGGTCTGAAGGACTTGCAGCATGGTTACATCTACCAGTCCTCCCTAAAAGCCACAGGTCTCTGTCCCAAGGACTGGTTTTAGTGTCAATCCCTGCCAATCCATGAGATTGAAAATAATTAAAGTGATTGTTTGTGGGCAGTTATAATGGCAGACTGTTCAATAGCTTTAGGTTTAAAGTCTGTGTGGGCCATTGAAAGAATTCCAGGAATTGAACTCAGGATCTTTTGGTCGAGAGACTGACACTCTACCTTTAGACCTGACAGACACCAACACAATATTTATTGTTCAATAGCATCCTTTATTCAATAGTATTCGCAACTCAAGGGGCTATATAAATGATAGACACTACATGTATTATCAAAAAGGTTTAGGCAAGGTCTATTCAAAGATTCCAGGTTGCGTTCTTTCTTATTAAGGAAACAAAAATTTTTTCTAAGTAGCTTAAAGATCTATTGTCAATGGCAACATCGTTCAATAAGTCGGACGAAATAGTCTTATCTTGGAAAACTTATAAAGGACTATTAAGTAAAAAATTCTTTCTTTAAATGACCATTAACGGGAAACATTCATACAAATAATTTTAATTTTCTTTCTATCTTAAATTTAAATAAACAGTTGATTTTGATTGAGTTTTAAACTTCTACCAGTAATGCGCATGCGCGGTAAATTCTCAATATAAACAATAACAATCAAATCTCCTATAGATCACTAATATCTAAATTCAGAAGATTGTTATATCATTTAAAAAATCTTTTGCAGTCAGTAAATATGCAATCAGTGATACGCCACAAGGCTGCATTTTTTTCACCCATGTCCACAAAAAATCATGACTGTCCTCAATTGTTTGAGACCATTGGGACATTGTCCATTTGGTTCAATAACCTTAATAGCTTGATTCTAATAGTGACCGTTATATTTTGACAAATGTCCCAACTTTTTTCAGACAAGGGGATGTTGTCCCTTTAAATCCAAAACCTGGGTAGATCACTGTGCGATTCCATTTGATTTGTAAAAACATAAGTTTGATAATAAACAAGCCAACAATTTTCAAAGCATAACCCAGTAAACCGTTACAAAGCAAAATAATTTGCCTGTGGTTCATAACAACAGAAGATTCATTGCTTTTCCAGTATTTGATCTGGGTTCATCAGCTATAAAAATCTCACAAAATTCTGTCATCCTGCCAATAATTACCTTATACCAGATTCTTTACCTGTTTATAGACACTTTTTGTTCATTTCTAACGGAAAGTTAATGCTTTAAAATAGTCAGAAAAAGGGAACTCCGCCTATTCTCCAATATATGTCTAATTGGAATGTTTTACCTACCCTATTAGAAAAACATTATCTTTTTTCATTTTTTTTGTTTGGGACTCACATCAGATAGGTTTGTGGGGCTGTCTGGCTATTTAGTTTAGATTCTCAGACTCACAAAATCCAAAACCTGCTTCCCTTAAAACCCTGAAAAGGTTGTAAAGACAGCTTTACAAAGCTTTTTACCTGCCTTTTTGTGGACCAACAACCTCAAAATTTTTTAGTCCCTGATTCATCACTTTTCCTTTATAGATCTTTATATAATCTATCTACCGTTGCTTTTTCATCAATCACTGATGGCGAGCGCACTGCAGTTGTCTGCAAGTCTATTCATTACATGATGCCCCTAAAAGAATTTGCAAGAAGGAAATGCGATTGTTCTGAATTTTCTCAGAAGTATATTTAATTAACGGTGGGAAACCAAAAACTCATACCACAGCTTGAATAAAGCTGTAGTTACGATCGCCTTATCGGACAATACAGAATCTGGTTAGGCAAACGATTTTCCAACTGATCTCGTAGTACTCACATTTTGTCGATAGTATCTATCAGAATGCACGGCCGACGCCACCTGACTGGCGTCTTGAGCGACGTCAAAGATGGTCGTACCGTGTCCAAACGCATCCATCGCGAAATTAGTCTAGTCTGACCAAATATTTTCCGAAATTAGTAGAACCATCAGGAAATCAGCGGTCTCCATAATTTATCCGTCTCATAAATTAGATAACAAATCACTCCCACCGTTAGAAACAAACATTTCGAAGAGATTTCCAATGAGCAAGAAAACTCCCTACACACGAGCTCTATGTTTATCCCACTGTTTCTGTTTCTATACCGCTTCCAAAACCGACTCGGTAGCATATGGGTTAACTCACGGATATTTTCCCGCGCTACGTCAAAACAACTACAGTCATGTGATCTCTCTCTCGTTAAAGGTACTGAAGCTGTGAAATCAATCGACTTCTTTTCACGGATTAGGCATTTGAAACATCGGTATGTGCCCAATCTTGAGCCTAAGTTCGCACAATGTTAAATAGGATATTCCGTGTACTATTAAACCATCACTAGATTCTATTATTTATTTTTCTACGCCTTTCAAATGATTTAATAATTTTGAAAGCCCTAAAACCCCATTCAATCAATAAATCAATACAAATGATTTACAAAAAACAAGTCCTGCATTCAAGAATTTTCTTTTTTTTTTTTTTTTCGAAATCTTATGAAATTATTTTCTGCCCGTTTCGCACGTGTATTGGCAGGCACAAAGCGGTATTCCTTTTCTCAACTCGGAAACGTTTTCACGAGTTGGCCTACCTTAATTGCATTCATCCCTGAAGTGGACCGTGCAAAGCAGGATACAATTGGAAAACTGTTTGCATCGTTTTGTGATCCTGAACGCAGGGCTGGATAGCAAAGCGCCCAAGAGCGCCATCGGCTTTCCAATCCGGCCGTGTGACCGGTACGCCTACGCCAGGTTTTTATAGTATATAGTAATGCAAGCCTTGCGGTAAGATTCTGAAGCGCTCGCCAGCACTTGTTTAACTAGATGTTTCTATCAACAGCCCGGTATGTTAGGTAAACTGGAGACTTGGGGTGCTGCGCAACGCCGGAACAATAGGCATAGTATTCATAACCATTCCATTACATCGCTGCCTTTTACGTCATCGAGAAAATATTATGGGAAATGAAGATTTGACTTATTGAATTACAATGTATTTTACAACGAGTACAAAATATAAAAAGATAAATGAAATCATATTTCAAAGCATAGTTTTACCTACAACTAGATCAAATTAAAGAAATAATGACAGGCCTTTCAAGGGACCAGGGACTCTAAATATACGTATATTTAGGGTCCGTGAAGGGACACAGGTTTTGCGAGTCAAACGGTTTCACGAATAAGGAGCCCGAGCAGGGCTCTCAAAAATTCTATAGCCTCTGGGACTTATGTTATGAAACTTTTCTCATTCTCAATTCAAAATTTCCTACATTTCAACTTGAAATTAAAGCTATAATTTTAATGTAATACTAATATAAATGTATGAACATATAAAATATAATATTAATAGATTGTTATGAATACTGTGACAACTTTTTTCTTTTATGCTCATATATCTATTTGTGATCTTAATTTGAGAAATTCTCAGTTTAGCACGGAAAAAAATTATAACCTCAGGCAATGATATGAGTGCAACAGACCCTCTTGGACTAATCTTTAAACAAGAATGCCATAGTGGCCCCTGAATCGCTCACCTGAATGAACTGTCTAAATACTGTTTCACGTAGGTGTCGAAAAAAGGATTATAAATGGTCACTAAGCTGAACAATACTGTTACTTCTATACAACTAGACAATTCTTTTGGTCAATTTTCAGGTTGACTTGGCATTTTATGTGGCCTCTGGAGTGTATACAAGGTTTTTCTATGATTTGACACCGTGACCTAGTTTTAAACTTCCGCTGACCCAATTTCGAAGTCGTCCAATATTGCATCAAGACAAACATCAATTCCTAACTCATTTGAGATTTCCTCAAAACAATAATTCTGACCAAATTTCAGCTAAAATGGACAAAAAATTGGCCTTTTGAGTGAATACAAGATTTACAAAAAGGATTGACCCCATGACCTAGTTTTTGACCCCCAGGTTACCCGATTTCGAACCTGAACGAGGTTTTATCAAGACAATCACTCTTACAAAATTTCAGGTTAGTCAGAAAAAAATATGTGGGGTTTTTATACAAGGTAAACCAAATTTTGACCCAGTGACCTAGTTTTTGACAACAGTTGACACAAATTGGGACTCGTCCAATATTGTATCAAGACAATCAATCTAACAAATTTTCCGTTTGATCGGACAAAAAATGTGGCCTCTAGAATGCATACAATGTTTTTTCTAAGATTTGACCCTGTGACCTAGTTTTGACCCCAGTTGACTAAATTTCGATTTTTTCCGAGATCTCATCTAGACAATCAATCTGACCAAATTTCAGGTTGTTTGGATAAAATACGATGGCCTCTACAGCGCATACAACGCACGACGCATGATACCCTCCACCTAAGCACAAAAACTCGCCTTCACCACTTCGTGCTCAGGCGAGCTAAAAACAATTGAAAACTGTTGTAGTCAGTTGAGTCCAAGAAATCCATACTGGTCTAAGTGTATATTAACCATGATCTAGAAAATGTCACAACTACTACATATAAAACAAGATAATTGCGACAAGCCGGAAATTATCTTCAAAGAACCCAAAAACCATAAGCTGAGGGACGCCTTCAATCATCCATTGCGTTCTTTGATGTTGGTTTGCTGATTCCAGATTAAAATCCCGCATTAGATTCTGACCACCGCTAGTCGTATTCCACTGCCTGGACTTTGGGTTCTTCAAATTGTCTTTCACACTGAATATATGACAATTGGCTGTTTGTTTTGAATGGTGTTTTATGTCGCTGTGAACGAACTTCAAGTCATATCACGACGTCTGGAGCACATAAAAATGGCTTCCTGGTATTTTTCGACACCAGTACTACCAATACATCATTTCCACCCTCTATCCAACATAGGTCTACGATAATCAATCCATTGGTGGGAGACAGACAGTCGGCATCGAACCCAGGACCTTCAAATTGACAGTCCGGTGCCATTCTGAACACCACTCGGCCAATAAAACTGCCGCAGTTTACGGAAATGGTCGAGGGATATTCCGAATGAGTCCGGTGCGCTCATTCGTCTCAACTCGGCCGATTCCGTAACCTACATTTAACCGTGATGATATAGATCGGAGACTTCGGAGATCGCCCGAAAATTGCCGAATGCGACGCGCTACCATATTCCGCCTATGACGGCGGCACTGAGTAGCGAGCAACAACACGCTGAGTCGTTCACATAGAGATAACAAAAGAGGAGGTAGCAGGAGCTAGAGAAGCTATATAGTCGGCAATTTCCGTTAACGCGTGCAAATAGTGGTATCCTAAAACCAAAAATATTTTACGTCGTTGGAGAAAGTGTATACATTTCATCGTTTAGTAACCAAATCAGCTTGGACAAGATGAAGTTACGGGGGTTTGGTTACAAACCTTCGATTTAAGGTTTCAAGTTTTGTCGACGGTCTATAAAAGTGACTTATTATAAAAAAACGACAACCTGATTTACTTTAACCTCAATTTCAACGACCCGTTACTTAGGCTCCGCTCTGCCAGGGCAATAATAATGGATTATAAAATTCTATTTGCAAAGAATAATTTTTGGGTGCAGAACTACTTATCTTACATGATAAGTCTTCTCTCTCTCCCCCCCCCCCCCCCCCCCCCCCCCCCCCCCCACGTTTGTCCGTAATCAAACTTTTCGTCTGTAACTGCTTCATATTCGGGACCGGTCCTGCGTTCAGCAATGCTGTCTTCTCGATAACAGTGTTTGCACAGCTCGGAAAGTTTGCACAATTTGTGAACTAATCAGTTTGATAAAAACTAGGCCAGTGGACCATTGATCTACTTATCTATTTTCGAATAATAAAATTATACGTGCAAATGTAATGTAGGTTAATTTCATTCATAAGTGAAGAAAGTCAAGCCAATGAACGATAAAATAATTGATTGAGACGTGTGCAATGGCGTGCCTCCCGGTTACGCATGGTACGCAGGGGCGTAATAAGATTTATATGTATACGTGTTTTGTGATAGAATCATTCTATAAGAATGATTCTATCACAAAACACACATACATGTGCATATACATCGTTGCTGGATGATCAATCATACCATTGTAACGACAGCTTTACTAAGGTGTAATTACGATGATCATTCGCCAACAATTTTTTTGTATTATCATTTTATTACGCACATGCGTGTTGTACGTAACTGGTAGGCACGCCCTTGGTGCTTCAAAGCTACTATTTACAGTAGTTTTAAAGGGCACATTGGGCGGACCTAAAATGGCCGTTTACGGAAGTTCCGTCACTATTCTCAGGCGAATGCGAACACGATTCTGACGTAATTGCATAGTAAAAATTGATATTCAACGTTTTGAATCAAAATTGAAGTTGGAGTAAACTCTCTGACGATTTCAAATAAGAGGGCCAGATTGGCCTTATACCGTCCACCTGAATTTTATTGGTCTAGTGGATCTCATCCAAGTAACTTTCTGGCAAAGTTTCATTCGCATGATTTGCCTTACTGTAGAAGAGGAGATGTTATTCCAAGAACTTAGATTGAAAATAGACTCTGCCCACCCATTCATTACTACGGAGACTCAAAATAAGCCCCGCCATGCCACGCCCATATGTTTAGGCCAATCAAAATTTTGCGAATGAATATCGAAGAGGTTCATCAAAGGAACATTCTGGTAAAGTTTTAATGAAATTGATCCAGTGGTTCAGGTGGAGATGTCGTTCAATGATTTCGGGCTCAAAAAAAAAAAAAAAAAAACCACCCTGCCACGCCCATACTTATTTTTGGAAAGGGTCACCAAGGAACATTATGGTAAATTTTCACTGAAATCGGCCCAGTGGTTCAGGAGGATAATAAGTTTTTTAAGATGGTTGACGCCGGACGATGCATGACGGATCCAGGGTGATCCTAAAGGCTCCCATTGAGCACGTTGGCTCAGGTGAGCTAGAAAAGCTTTATAATCTAAATCCTGAAAAGTCGAGAGCTACGCTATTGGTCATGGCCAGACTGCACCTGAATTACCAGCAGCCTGACTTGGATCGAAATAAATGCCATTTTAGTTTTAGCATAGGAATTTACGGATTTAAGAAGGGAGTAGAATTAATTTACGTGTGCCTACTTTAAAATAAGCCATGAATTCAAGATGCAAAAATGTTTCAAAAATTGTCTCCCGCTTTGCACGTGTGTACACGCGCAAAGCTGGGTACAATTTACCAAACGTTTTGCAAAGGTTTACATCCCGAACGCAGTGTAGGCTGGAGAGTGTAGGCTGGAGAAGATATCAATACTCGCACTAATTTTTGAATCAATGATAAAATGGCTCCCGGGAATCGAACTTAAGATAGTCCTCCCTTAACCCTATGCTGTTTAATCCCTGCTTTTTACGTGCCTGTGATTTTATTATTGAGAAACATTGTTAAATTTTTCCACACTATTTTCTACCCTACTGAATTGTTATTTTTCAAATTAAATCCACTTTAAATCTTCGTCTGCAAAACCTTTGAATTTGGACAGGTCCACAATTTTGTAAAACAGGAAAGGGTTAATAAAAAATGTTGAAATCGGCTCGATGTCGAGAAGCTTCGGAAGACATAGCCACGTATCGGATTAACCATACATTACCGTTTTCTATGCCATCGTCGTAGCAGTTCTGAAATGTCGTAAGTACCTATACAATGTATATAATTATGTGCACTCAATTCTATGGGTCGACACTCAAGAAATTAACTGATATGACGTAATCAATGACGAAAATTATGAATATACATGTATATGTGTATAACACGATATTAACTGGAATATATAAAAAAGTGTAGTCCTCCTTAAAAAGAAAAATATAAATGAATATCTTTTATTAAAGAGGGCTACCTTATATATTCCGGGTTCGGCAAGAAAATGGTGCGTATATAAATTCGTACGTTGGATGACCGAAACGATGTGTCCCCAGCTTGGTCAAGATGTCCTGCGGCAGATCCTGGATTTCTCTGAAGGGGGGTCTAACATAAATGGGGTTCGAACATACAAAAACGGGTTCGTTCTCCTAGTCAGTAATAAGGTAGTGGAACCGTAATCATGAGTTCCGCAACATTTCGGAACTCTTGAACTTTCACAATGTTAACCGAGGTTTCCTAATGAAAATCATTAGGAACCCTCGGTTTACACTCTTAAAGTTCATTTCTGCCGAAACGTTGCGGATCTATTACGGGTCCACTACCTTAAAACTTTCTAATCATGCATCATCTTACTGAATTTAAATATTGTTCAAACATTTTTCCCTTTTTTGACATATCAACAAGACTGCCCCAGGATTTCCACTTAAATCAATAAGAAGACAGACATTATATGCTAAAATCAGACTACATTACTGCGTAGGCTGATCTTAGTCTATACTGTGAGCAAAAGCTTTGTTCACAACAGGAAATGTCATGCTGAACAGAAGACGTGTTTGAATTAAAGTTCTGCATTAAAAATGAAATAATTGGTCTTCAGAGAGCCCCCTCTGTACCCACCACTGATGTCGAGTTTCGGCTCTTGCCAGTTGATAGCAATACATTAGAGAGCACCGCGTCCCGAAAGAGCTTAGCCCCTCCTCCTTGGGAACTAAATTATCATTCTTTAACAATATAAGGGAAGTAACGCCTACAAGATTTCTATGTCATGTAAGTCACAGTTATTTACCTTTGCAAAAAACGTAACTCTTTGTACGGCAAGAAAAGATTAACAAAGATTTAACGAAAATTACTCCTTTCTTTTACACAAATACTATTTCGTAAGACAAATCTGAAATGATTAAGACGGTCCATGATATATTCGCCGGAAAAAATGGGACGAAAAAAATAAAAAATAAAAATATATACGCATCTAACAAATGAAACAGATACTAGCTTTACTGTATTTTAAGGTCAAGGTCAGTTATGTTGACAGTTGGATGCGGCGTCTGCACCCCATGTGAAGTTTGGACTATTTTATCTTAATCAGTTCGCTCTGATAATGGATTTCAACAGGTATTTGACCCTGTATGTCCTTATTCTAGTGTCACTGTGTGTCTTGACTCAATCGGAAATACATCGAACAAAACCCATCTGGAATAAATCGCTAAGCAGACAGAAACAATCCGGTAATTCCTACGTGGACGTTTCTCATGAGAAGGAAGGTAAAATCAACAGTACCGATCCTGAAATTATGTACGAACGTTTGGAGATATGGTGTTGTTCCATTTTAGGGGCGATTCTGGTGGGATTGAGTGGAATATTCCCGTTACTAGTGATTCCTATTGAAGCCGGACCAGCATTGAAACATGGAGGTAAGAGTTGTTCCTCTTTAGTCTCGTAGACTTTCAGAGAATGAAAGAACCAGGGTTCTTCACTTACCTATGTGAGTAGGGAGCCCATTGGTCTCTCAACTTATGCTATGTCCAAGCTCAAATTACGGAGTCTGGATTTTGCATGATTTGGAGAACATTGTGAAAAATTGCTTGTTTTAATTTCCAATGTTATACAAGTTTTCCCCTAAAGAAGATAGTTTGCTTACTAATATTATTGGACGTGAGCAAACGTAATGTTAAAAATTTTTTTTGGTGAAAATGTCTTTTTTTGACAGTAGTTTAATGGGAAACTACCCTGTGCATGTATTTTTGATATTTTGTCATATCGTTGAGGGAGTACATCAGACTCTTTTTTACTTAAACAAAGAGTCTTGGACTCACAGACTCCCTTAAGTGTCGAACCCTGACAAGTTGACAACTGTGTAAAATAAACAAAAGAAAGTTTAGATATACCTTAGATTGAGATAGAAAGCAAGGGTGTAACTCCCATTACATTTAGGCAAGTGCATAAGTGAAATAATCATCTGTATAAAAATATTGTTGATAATGATCATAACATCAAAACTACAATGTATTCAAGGTGTAGTTACAATGTTCTGATTTTTCACCAGTGCACAAATCATAAAAAAGGGGAGTGGACAGGGGATATTCATCTTTTGTCACAGTCCACATATTGCCTTTATCCTGTATACACTATGTTGGTCGCATTCTGAATGCCTATAAATTTCGAAATTCTAGTTACACCTATGCAGTCAGACTTACAACCCGAGTTTCATACTCAAATAGAGCAAACAGTAGATCATTATTCATTACAAGTTATCGCTACCCAATCCATTACTGACCGTGTCTGTTTAGATTCCTCTCTAGACCCAGGTCCCTACTGACCCTAGAGTATGATTGTAAGATTTTATGATAATCTATGCTTTCTAGGTATTGCTTTGGTTTCTTTCCTTCTTTTTTCTTGATGTAAAAAAAATTATGTTGAAAGTTAATTCTTTTATTTTCAACCATATTTTATTATTTTCTGTGCAGATTGTACTAAACCATTGATTCTTTGTGTTGACTCCAAACTAATGCAGTTTTAATTGATTCCTCATATCAAGCTTGTAGTCCAGATTAAGGGACATTTTAGTTGGTACATCAGAATGTAAATTAAACCAGAACAAAATAAATAAATTGGGAATCTTCTGCCAGTGTTTTGTGTTTTTAAGATTTTATAAACAGATACAGGCTGGGCAGTTTATCATTTTAACTGTACATCTTATCTGCTGGAATTGGTGTAGAAATGGCAAATGGGTTGTGAGTCTGACTGTATGGATAGATAGAGTAGTAAAGTTGCTAATGACAAGGACAGGTTGCCCAAAAAGTTGTAAACAATTCTTTAAGTACTTTAAACAATTACTAGGGATGAGGATGTGGGATGTTTTTACCAAGTTCTTACAGGCCAGAAGTTGGCATCAGGAGAAATTAAAGTGAAGAAATGGACCAAAGAGAATCAAGCCCATAAATGTTTTCCACATGCAGGTAACATGTTTAAAAGAATGCACAGGGAATTCACTTGCAGGCAGATTTTTTCAAGTAAAGTTAAACTATAAATGTTTAGATGTACAGTCATGACGAAGACCGTCGGACCGTCGGACATGTCCGACAAAAAACCCCTAGGTCCGGTAAAGTGTACCATATCGTCAGTCCGAATGTCCGACACTATTTTCTGGGCAGAAAAATCTGTTTAAACAGTCAATCCAAACTTTCACTCAAGAAAACATTTATTTGGTCAACCTTCACACGAAAACAAACCTTGATTTTAAACTTTACATAGGTCTAGAATCCAACAATTAACAGTTCCTCTACGACTTTCGGCACCGCTAGAATGTGCAAATTCTCTTTTACAAATTGTACCAATTAAGAGAAAGAAGAGATGATTTAAGGATCCAATTTAGAAGGAATTATTGGTAGCTAGTCTTATCTTACCTGAATTTTTTGTATTTTTTGAATTTCAAAGGCACACAGACTAAAATATTTTCTGCTTATTCGTACCCAAAAATGTTCGACCCATCATATTATGTCTTTCTTTTTTTTAATGAAAAAATACAAATGACTGTTACCTTTTGACTTGAAAAGACATTTTTTAATATTCTGAAAATATCTGAAGCTCTTTTTATCTCAGAATCTTTCTTTTTAAATCAAAGCACTGAAATCACTGACAGAATGAGAGGACTTTGACAAGCTAGTTAGGCCTTTAATTGTAGTGCTACTAATTTTATAAGTTTTCTCTCTCAATGAGGAAACACTACAATGATGATATTATTTGCCCCCTTAAATGTTCGGTCTGACAGTTTTTCAAGGACTGTCAGACCGACTGTCTGACAGATTTTCTGGGTCCTTCGCCATGTCTGGATGTAGTTAAAGTGAATCACTTTAAACAGAAAAGAACAGGGAGATATCATTTGTCATTATATACTTTGAATGGAACATTGATCATGGCATTATCAGGGCTTGTGTTTGACCCTTAAACCAGGGTTTTGACTCCCAAAAATCCCATTTTGACTCAAAAATTTTGCTGCAGGGGGTCATTTTGATCCACTGAATTTTCAGTGGTGCAACCTATGCAATATTAAAGATTAGATAGATCGATTGTTTTCTTCATACTATTACAAAAGATCTTTATAAATGATACATCATAAACAATAAAGTGTGTCTACACTTTATTGTTAATGTTGTTTCAGTTATAAGATAACTTTAAAGACAGATAAGTTCTCATGTCTTGACCTTTTTTTGACCCCTACAAAACCACTTTTGACCCCTAGAATTCCATGGTCAAGGGGTCAATGACTCCCAAATTTAAAAAGCTAGCACAAGCCCTGCATTATGATCTATGAAAAGTTAAAAATGTCATTAGTATCTCAGGTCTAGAATGAAACAGTATGAAGAAATACTCAAACTCAACAAATGATGGATTTTCTGAAAAGGGGAGAAATTACATCTTCTATACTGTAAATCTATGTCTTTTTTTTAAGATAAAAAGCTGCTATCATTTATTCAATTTTCTAAGCCCCAAGCTTAATAGCCATCTTAACAAAGTAAATCCATTATAGACTCTTAATTTTATAGTTCCGAGGGGTGCACAAAGTACAATGATTCATTTTCAATGAACATTAGCTATGTAAAGAAAATAATGAACTTCTAAACAAACCCCTTTCGAAGCCATATGTATTATTTTATTTTCACTTAGAAAAAAAAAATAATAAAAATGTGTTACACTAGGAACTGGAGTGAATGAACTGTAAATTAATTGTATGTTTGAACCCCCTTTACAGAAATCCTTGATCAGCCTCAGAGAATATTTAAATATGTGATACACAAGATAGAACAGTTACGGAGAAGCAAGAATAGTGTTAGAACTTTGAAACAGTCTTGGAACAAGTTTTAAAAAGATACAAAATCATAGGTAGAATGATTGTAAGTATGGGGCGTATGCTAGTGTTTGAAATCAATGATTGAGAGTTATTGACTCCTAAACTATGAAATCCTGGCGGCAAAACTGATTTTAAAGGGGTCAAAATCAATAAAGGGAGCAAAAAGAGAGAGCAACCAGTAGAAATACCACCCCACCCCCCTTTGGGAGAAATTTTTATTTTTTAAGAGTCAAAATACTATTTTACGGGTTGAACACAAGTTCTGAGATACATGTTTAATATTTCAGCTAAGAGATTGATGAATTTCTTTTTTCTGATACAGTGATACTGTACCTAATCCTTTCAAAAGTTGAGAAGAAAAATCATTCTGCTTTGCATGCGGATAAAGAAAAAAGTCTGATTTAATGAAAACTTTAACTATTAAATCTTGTATTAAGCAAGCACCTTAGGGGCATTCAAAAAATGCTCTCTGAAGACAAGTGCTTGATTTATGCAGGTTAATTTCAGTGCATTTACTACATTTGGGAACTCCATTGCCCCTTGCTTAATACAGGTTGTTTGCTACACACACGGGTGGTTGCTAAGACAGGTTGACTTTAAAACGATTAAACAATAGCTCAAACCACCAAAATGAGATATCCTCATAACAGGATATAGTGTTAATGAAGTGGAAAGCTGAAAGATTTTTATCAAAAAATTATTTTTTCTTTAGCCAGTGGCTGTCACACCTTAATCAAATTGAAATTAAAGTTTTGTTTTGCATTCAATGTGCAACTTGAACTACACACTAACATTTAGAAAGAGATAGATACATGTACAACCAATATCTAAATCTAGTGTTGTGAAATCAGTTTTAAATCATAATCTTTTGATGGCTTTTAGTTGGACAAGCACATTATAAATCAAATAATGATCGATTCTATGATCACCTTTAATTGGTGTCCTAGAAATTAAAACAGTACTCCAATTAACATCCTTTAAAGAATTAAAGTCTTGACCAGAATACTCATTTTCTACCAAATGAGGTTATGTTAGTTTTGAAAATAATAGATATGTTAAGACTGTCATTCATGTGTAAAAAGCTGATTTATCAATTTTGCTATTTCTTAGTTGTTTTTTGCCCATAGTTTGAAACATTTTCTTTTTATAATAAAGAGAAATCCTACAACATAATTAACGAAACAAAGCCAGAAGCAAATAATCCCTTAATGTATAATCCCTGGATTATATAGCTCTGCAATGTTATAATAAAGAAAATATTGTGGTAAAAGAAGAAATTGCTTGTAACAAGCGGCTTTCCCTTTTCTATCAATATTTCAAATCACATAGATGGTCTATTTTCAAATCACGCCCAATTTTTATTTTCATTCACATTCCTTTTCAATATGTGGTAATTTTGTTCCGGTTATAATGTTGAAAATCAGAAGTAGTCTCAAGGTTTCCACTCAAAATATGTGATATTTGATTTACATCATGCAATGGTTTAATTTTATTTGTGTCCAAGATTTCTTTTATTCCTCAATGAAAACAATTTTGAGTATGCACCTATTTTGTTTGCTTGGGCACAAAGTATTTTCATAAAGAAAAAAAATCTGGAGAAATCTTAATAATTCAGCTTCATTATATAATAAGATATGAACATAATATTTGTTGATTTCATTGAGATATGAAACTAAAAAGTTTATCACACTCATGTTTGAATCTGCTTTGCATATTCATACAGTGTGATATGGTTTTTTGTTTCATACCTCAATGAAATCAACAAATATTCTCTTCAACTCTTAATTGAAAATCCTTTCCACATTTTTTTCTGAAAATGATTCTAATGCCTTCTGTGCAATATTCTTTGCCAGAATTAATGCATTTCTTTTATTCATCATTCCTTCTGTGACTTAGAATTAGCATCATCCCACTCACACACTGAAAAATTTTCATGGATTTTTGATTTTTCAAATCTTCTGAAAGTCGTTATGCATGGTTTCCAAGGTCAAGGGATTGTTTTATCCCTAAAGACAAAACAAGCAAATTAAAACACTATATACAAAAACTAATTGATCCAAGTGCTTTCTCATTTGTATCAAAGGATGTATTGTTAACATTGCCTCTGTTTTAATTGCTATTATGGTAATGTGATCTTGTAGTAATACCTTATTAAATCCCTGTATGGCTGATTAATTAAAGCAACCAGGTGTTTACCATATATCCTTGCAAAAATGGTAAATACATCCAAAACCTGCCTTCTTTAGAATTCAAATTTTACCCAAAAAACTGTTGAACCATTTTCGATACTAAGGGGCGTCCTTCACTCTGTGATATAAACATTTGCTTGCATTTACTAGTCTTTTGAAAAGATAACCATCTTCTTTGGAGGGAGAAAATTGTGAAAAAAAAATTACTAGTTAAAAGCAATTTCTTCTTCTTCACATTGTTCTCCCAACATCGAAATTTGGACACCTTTAATGACTTTGAGCTTGGACTTCTTGATTTCGTAAGTTGGAAGTTCAACAGACTCCTTACACAGAATGATGTTAGTACATGTATCAATCCCTGATAACCTCTAGAGCTTTTCAATTTGAGGTATAATATAAATTTGAACTCGGATCATTCGTTAAACAAAGCACTCAGCGCTTTTGATTATTGCAAAAAATTATGGTCAGATATTGCTTTGGATTTCAAATGCTAGTGCAATTGTCTGATCTGGTGTATAGAACCATTTAGCTCACAAACAGACAAGACACATTCAAAGAAAAGGATTCTCAACCTTAAATGGGTGGACTCTGTCTTTAAGGCATACCATTAGCTGTTTATCTTTAGACAGGCTGCTGTAATTTGTGTACCCATGGCTAATTACCTCCCTTTAAACAGTAACACAGGTCATGCATTGTTAGAAAATTCATGCATGCTCTAAAATTCCTTACCGAAACTCGTTTCTGGACATATATCCTATCTGAAGCTCTGGATGCAAAGGAAGCGCTAGAAAGTTTTCCTTTTGGGGATGACATGATGAATAGCTCTGGTAATACAAGTCTGATAAATCACCAATGTTCTGTCACTCTATTTTATCCCAGATAATGCAATGCTTTCAGAATGTTCTAATCACTTGTCAAATCAGATTACTTCCCTGAGGTTTCCTGGGACTTCAATTACTTGGAATTTTGTATTCTCTTAGAAAATTTCTAACTGTTCTTTGATGTTTCCCTATGTTTGTGGTTCGTAATTGCGTAATTATTCATGTTCAACTTCACTGCAAAATTCTTTAGAAACAATACACATAATTAAGTACCAACAAAGGACATGAAAATGCTGATGAAAATTGAATTGGAAATAGAAATCTTTTAGATTATATAGTGGAATTCCCTATTCTCAGTACCGATTTGTTTTCAAAATATTGAGAGCCATTCCATCAGTTCGAAGCTAGGGATTTATTAGGACCCTTCTATATTTATAAAGCCCAAGATTTTCATTCAATCAGAAAATTCAAGTTTACATTATATGATTTGTACGAAACATAGTGAATTTAGAACCATTAGAGCTTGTAAAGATACACGAATATACAATGTATACATTATCCAGTGCTTTTCCTTTCTTTTTTTCTACATTTTTTACTAAGAAAACCGTATTCAAATGCCTACAGTTTTTAGGAACTTTTTGAGGCTTCTTTTACATGATTGTTTAGAGGAAATTCTCTGCAAACTAAAGGGAAAAGGTCCTTAAAGATACCAATTTCAATGATTTTTTTTTAAAATCAGAAAATGCGTACTAATATGAAAGTTCCCTGACCATATTATTTACAGCTCTCTGGAGCGTTTATGAGGAGAAATACAGTATATATTTAAATGAAGGAGGCGACTCCTGATTATTGGGAGTGATCTTCACCATAACTTAACTTCAAGTAAGAATTCTACAAGTTCCCATTGAAAAATTGTAAATGTGACTGTGTCTTTCCCAATTTGAATTGACAACTTGAAATAAGTATCAGTTATCCATACTTTATATGCCACAAATTTTCTTATCAGTCGTTTCTTGTCAAGAATTACATAAAACTCAGAGATAAATGATAACAGAATTTTGAATTCCTTTGTTTTTTCTCCAGAAACATACACTGCTAAGAGGTTTAATGCTTCCAGACATATTCCTTGAGAATGTTTACAAGGGTTTTCTGTCTGTAATTAGATTATGGACCATTCCAAGTTTTGTACAGTTAGTTACATCGTGAAATTGACATTCACCTCAATCAAAACCATTCTTAAACGATCACTCAGCGCTCCAATCATTCATTCCAAACACTCAATCAAACCATTCAAAAACGCTCAAACCCATTGAAAAATATAGAATCAACAACTTCATTCAAAATAAACTTGGATAGAAAAAAAATCGCGATTTCGATAACATAATTCAAATTGTAAGCGTCTAATAGGTTCTTGAAGAATTAAGAAGTTATCTATAGAATTTGTTTGCATTTTTTATTAAAGGGAGGTAATCAATATCACTAATTTTGTTCATCCTGAACAAAATTTGTGATAAAGGATTACCTCCCGTCAAATTCACTCAAAACTCGCTCCACACACTCATTCAATTTCATTCCTTAATTATTCCAAAATCATTCACCTTGTCAATTTCACGATGTTTTTAACCATATTTGATCTTGATCTGAACTGAGAAAGTTTAAGCCTGAGAGAGCTAGTCCTGAAATTCTGTGACCTTCTTCAACCTTTCCTGTTTTAAAAAATTTTGGACCTGTCCAAATTCAGAGGTTTTGCAGACGAAAATTTAAAGAGGATTTAATTTGAAAAATAACCATTCAGTAGGGTAGAAAATAGTGTGGAAAAAGAAGAAATTGCTTGTCAGAAGCAATTTCTTCTTTTTTCACAATGTTTTCTCAATCATAAAATCACAGGCATGTAAAAAACAGGGATTAAACAGCAAAGGGTTAAACCCTACCAATTCTTCATTAGGTTGAATGCAGTGATACTGTAAAACCTAAATTGAACAAACAATCATACATTGATTAGATTAACATGGTAGATCTATATCAATATCAAAAGTTTAAATTAGATCTCAAATACTGGTACTAAATGAATTAAATTAAACTTGACATTGAAAAAAAGCCGCCTAGGGCCAATAATTTTACAAGGAAGTTATTATTTTGATTGAAATTTCAATACTTCCTCAATACAATATTATACTTGAATTACACCATAATCATATCTTAGAATGTGGTTTAAGTTTGATAAATTAATTACATGTACATGTGTATATCGATTTGAAAATCTAATAATGTAAACTTAAATTATAATCTTACCATAAACATGTTTATAAAACATTTAAATAGATATTCATCTTATATATGCAAATTATCAGTCCAAAAAAAATTAAAATCTCTGAATATGCATCAATTGAATTTTATTGAATTGTTTAATTTCACCACAAAGGCAATTTAGTGTTGACTGTTTTCCTGGCATTAATTAAACTTATTCTTCATATCTGAATGAAAATAATACATATATGTTCGATTAACTGCATTTAATTCCATGATCCATGAAGTGCCTCAGTCTATTTTCTCAGTGGAAAGAGCCTTTGACTCCAAAACTCCGATTGTTATATCAATTTGGTTTGATTCCCCGGCTGGCACGTACACTAGTTTGTTAGAACAACTAGTAGTCTTTCCAATTAGATATTTAACAAAGTGGCCGCTGTGTGTCAGTCAGGCTACTTTACATTGAGTACATTAAAATTTTCGATGGCTCAGCGCGACACAGTTGTAACTCCCCATAAGCCCATAGGGTGTTACAACTGTTTTGCACTGATTAATTGTTTTAGGAACCTAATGGGTAACTGCAGCAGTTTTGTCATGTATAATCCTTGCACTATCTCTCATAGCAACTAACCGTCATTGGGGGGGGGGGGGGGGGGGGGGGGGGGAAGCGTTGCTGATAAGGGCCAGCTACAGAAGAAATGAAATGTATATATTGGAAATACAGTATCTCAAAATTCAATTATTACAAAAGTATTGCATTAATCAAATGAGTTGTATAAACTAATTAATATATTTAACATGATTGTAGGTAACATTTTAGACATATTATTTATTAATCATCATTACTTTATGTCCTTGAAAACATTTCCTTGATCACTATTTTCACACTCATTTAGTAATTAAATCCCAACACTTTTTGCCATTCCATTTACAAAATATAACACCATAATATCAGTCAATGAAACAAAAACTACATGCTTCTGTTTGATGAGTAACGCCAGTACTTTTGGTTGCATGGTGCTTCTCACAGATAATATGGTAACACTATTCAAAAATCCTTATTTTTCAACAAAATCCCTAGTTGTGTGTACTCATTTGAATCGTCTCATTGAGACGATTCAAATGAGTACCAACAATATTAGATTTGTTGCAGTTTTTGTCTGAAATTTAGATCCACAGTGTGTTTTTCACCTTTTATCCGTAGCCCTAAGATTCCTCTGATGTTATTGTGCGTGTTAATTACACTGACACTAACAGACAGGTAAAATACAAAATACATGTGCTACCAATGTCCACATGTGTTCCATCAGCCAAAACACAATTACCGGTACCAGTATGTACAACTGAGTCTGGTATGCAGCTTTGCAATTAATGCATTTCCTGTTACAACTTACAATTCTTGAAATTCAAGATATGTATTTAAAGAGAGTAGATAGATTTAAGATAATCTTGACATTGTTATCTTTGGAGTAATAAATAAATAAAAAAAATAAAAAAAAAATAAGTAAAATATAAAATATTATATAGCTTGGTCCACTTGACTGCAATGGAAATATTGCTAAAATACCTAAATTACTGATATATGTTATCAATCTTACAGTCTTTATCATAATTTATTCATATGAAAGCAATTAATAAGTCTAGTAGGAATTTTCTAATTTTTATTCATGTGAATGACAGTGGTCAGATTAAGGTCAATAAAACTGACCAAATACCACAGTGGGGTATCCGACAGTGATCATTTAAAAAAAAATCTGGTTGATTAAACTATCAAGGGAGAAAACTGACTTACAGTCAATCAAGTTGCCCATAAATTTTTGACTGGCCCCCTAAATTTGTGGAGAGAAAGTGAAAACAACACATACTGCATACTCTGAGTGTTGAATCTAAAATTTTGGTAGACTGGCCCAAAGATAAAACTTATCACAGAGATGACATTTTTTAGTCATTTGATTTTGCATGGTTATTTAATTGTACTCAGCTAATAGAAAAGGTTCAAAACTAGTAGAATAGGCTTATATGATGCGGATCATTGTCACCAAGTTTTATAATTGACCATCAAACTCCATCAAACTAATGACAGGCCTGTTGATATTAATCAAATTGCAGCAACTTTTGTGATATATATACTGTGCATGTATAATAGTCAGTCTTTACTTAAAACAAGAGCACCACCTACAGGTGCATTGCTCAGCTACAGGTGCTGGATAATGGAAAAGTTTGAAGTTGAAAAAGATGTATAACTCATACAAAAATGCTAACAGAATTCCCCCCCTTGACAGTCTGGGTAGTTTTCATGCCAAGTTTCATGAAAATATCTGCAATAACAACAGAGATATGACATTAAATGCTAAAGTTTGTCACTCCAAAGCTAACCATTACCATTGAAGTTCAACGGTGTGGATTCAAACCCAGGCTGGCACACTAACAAACTAATTGTCTTCAAATGAGACGTTAAACCGAGGCCCCATGAGATGGTGCTTTACACCAAGCACGTTAAAGAAACATGGAGGATCTCAGCAGTAGTTTCGTCATGTATCCTTGCACTATCCCCCGTAACAACTAACCGTCTTCTGGAGGAGTCGCTCATATGGGCATGTGCTACGTAAGCAATGATAAATAAACGGAAATACTCACACTCCAAAACTAACATCAACGCCAAGTCAACACCAATAACAACTTGAATCAAAGTGATCATAATACTTTGGGTTTTCTTGGAAAATAGCCAGCTTAAAATGTTCTTTTGTATTTCAAATTAAGCCTGATTGTAGTTTAAAGTGCAACAAACAAGAACTGAATAAATTAATTTACTGCCATTTTGTTTGGAAAAGAAATAATGAAGACAACATTATTTGTGTGTCATATCATACCAACAATTTTACAAGGTGCATGGTGCACCAGGGTAGGACACTAACTACTTTTTGCCACCAGTCTGAAGGACCTGTTAGCTGGATTAACAGGTCCTCCCTTATCACAATAGGTCCTGCATGAAAACCATGTTTTGCTTTTTTAGGGATAGATTGCTAGGAAAACATTGTTGGAAAAGAAGAAATTAGGTCTTCTTTTTTTATGATGTTTTCCGTATGATAATGCAAATTATAGTATTGGAAAGGCAATTATTTTTCAAAACTGGACTGGTTTGAAATACTAGTTCTGCTATTTACAACATGCCTGAAGGACCTGCAGCATGGTAATTTAACATATACCAGTCCTCCCTAAAATCTACAGGACTTGGCGTTCCCTGTGCACCAAGTTAAAGCCCTGTTCCCACTGTCACGGTTTGGACCCCCGGTTAGTCCCGGATGAGTGGTCCGGGGGAAACCTTGACAAACCGGGAATACAACCGTGGCGGCACCGTGAATATCCTGGACCATCCGGGATGAACCTTGTTGATCCGGCAACCGACCCCGGATGTTTTAAAATGTTTAATACAACCGGCAGTCACCGGGACTCACCGGGAGGATGTCAAGAATCGGCTTAATCCGGAGAAACACCGGCATATTCCGGGGCAAGTCCGGTTCTCTACCCTGGCTCAACCGTGATAGTCCCTGATGATCCGTGGACATTTTCAGCTTAAGCCCCGTTCCCACTGTCACAGTTTGGACCCCCGGTTAGTCCCGGATGATCGGTCCGGGGGAAACCTTGCCAAACCGGGAATACAACCGTGATATGAAGGGGCGATACCGGCGGCTACCGGTGCGCTACCAGCGATGACTGGGGTTACACCGGGTCGTACCGGGATCAACCGGGATCACGCCGGCCCCTGCACCGTAAATACACCGTGGCAAACCGGGAACAAATCGGGATAGTCCGGGGTTGAACGGGAAGATCCTGCTAGGAAACCAGGGGTACACCGGGGCAATGTCGGGAATATGGGAATATGAATCATTTTTTAGAGAAAAGATCCTGGATCATCCCGGAATACCGGCTCTTTCCCCACCGGGAGGTACCGTCGGTGTCCGGGACCAACACCGTGACAGTGGGAACGGGTTTAAATGACACAGGTCATCTACCATATATATTTCTATACAGTCTGACATAGAATTTTGAGACTTGCTCTGTATAGATAGCTATTGATATTTTAATAGGAAAGATATTTCATGAAAACTATGACAGTATTACAAGGACAAAAATATGACAAGGATGCCACAGCTATAGCAATCCCTTGAGATTTCTCTTAAGGCAACCAAGACCAAAAAAAATATGGGATATGTCACTGGCAAGTTCAAATTTAGACTGCAATCAAACCTGATTTTCTCTCTCTTCAAATTTTCAATAGAACTGCAGAGGCCAGTCTAAAACTTTTATTTTTCAATGAAACCCTATGCTGTGAGTACTCAATTGAATCGTCTTGACAAGACAATTCCATTGAGTACCAAGAACATATTATTTGTGCTATGATTAGTGAAATACTTTGATCTATTAATTAAAAAAAAGCCCTCTATCTTTGGTACTGAAACTTTGCTCTAAAGTTTACCAATATATATACACATAAGGAACTTACAGACTTTATGGTGGAACTGGTATCATGTAAAGGCTGATACATCATGCGAGACCACTGGAATTAATTCTGACAAGACAAAAATATGATTGTAGGATGGTATTTATTTTGACGGATACACTATGTAACAGTCACACACAAACTCTCACTGATGATTATGATAAGCCATCACAGGCTTTCTACATGACAATGACAGGTATGCAAGAAGACGATGTTTCTGATGTGTACAGTTATTCTTGAAAAAGTTAGGATAATTGATGTAAAATGCTCTTGAAACAAGAATTTTGTGAACAATTTAGAAGGCTTTTGGACTGTCCTGGTGAACAAATCCTTAGAAATCATTCTAGATCCAAACTGGGTTGAATAATAGATCTATATTATTTGCAGTCACATGATGAGGAATTATAATTCTGCTTTAGAAACCAAAGTTTATACAACGGCATAATGAAGTCATAGTTTTCTCATTGATATCTTTGTTACTCATTTTCCTTTGCCTCTTAACTGCCCAAATGGAATGATTTTATCTGGTACCTACAACGCATTGTTTATGTAACTGAAAGTCTGTAGCTTTTCCAGAATCATTTTTTTCTGATTTATCTTGAGGTTTGTTGTAAATGACATTGAGAACTGAGAGGGAGCACAGTGACTAGAACTAACAGGTGTATAATTCATCTATAATGATTTGCTTGAGAAATTTCTGAAAGTCTTGTTAATTGCATCTCCAACTACTCTGTTTTTTGAATACTTTATACTTGTAGCATGAAAAGGATGAAAAAACCCTGTAAGATGCAGCTATTAATTGACTAGCTCCAGTAAGCTAGCTTAACACATTACACAATCAATTATTTTGAAAGCAAAGGAAACAGTATTACTGATTCCTCCTTTTAAAGTCATTAGGAATGATATTATATTTCTAGTCCGTTATGTGCTCATTGACCAACCGATATATCAAAAATGCATTTGCATAAATAGTAATTGTTACATCAAAACCATCCGGAGAGCAAGAGAGGGAAAGAGAAAGAGCTCTTAGAAAGATTATAGTCAAAATATCATATGAGCCTATACGGGACATTTGCAACATATCATATGAGCCTATACGGGACATTTTGCATGTGCGCAACGTTAATACGCAGATCAGCCTGTGCAGCCGCACAGTCTGATCAGAGTCTTCTATGCATGCATAATAGATAGCTTGTGACCAATTCTCTCTGCTAACAATCAGAGGATATACCTTATTTCTCCTAATGAACACTGCTGAGAGCTATACATAACATGGTCAGGGAGGTTTTATTTAGAATCCATTTTCTTATTTAAAAAAATCAGTAAACTTTTGTCTTTTAAGCCCTTTTCCCTTTAATTTGAGGTAAATTTCCTCTAAACAATCATATAGATGATTGTTTAGAGGAAATCTTTCTCAAATAAGAGAAGAAGTGTGAACAAGTTCCTTAAACTTAGGCATTTGAAGTGGGTTTTCTTAGTAGGGGTGTTACTATACAGGAGGGTGCTATTATTAGGGGAAATATAGTATTCTATACATTTTGTGGTTTTCCAGACAGCTCAATTTCTATCCATTAAGCTCAGGTAAAATTAAAGTCACATGTAAAATACATGTAAAATTTGATATGAAAAAAGAAGAGATCTCTCAAGGGAAAGCCCTTAGATCATACATGCAGGAAGCTTACCCCAATAGCTGCAATAGCAAAGCCCTTCCTTTGATAAGTTTCTAGCCATCAAAGTTTCAGAGAGAGGGCCATGTCAAAGCAGCATAGGTTGCAACTTTTCCCTGTTGGTGTCTTTGCATATCCAAGGATGCCCTTTAATTGGGTTCCCCAAGAATTGATAATTTCAACAAGTATTTATGCCCCTGATCAAGCTTTTATTCAAAGGCTGTACTCTTTGATGCCAAGTTATCATATTATTTAATTCTAGTTTTGTTCATCAATATTTGTGCACAAAGTTACAAAAAATGAGATTTAAAAATGTATTTAAGCAAATAACAAACAACTTCCTGTGAAAGGATTATAGATGGATCACCATATGCATCTTTCATACAGGGATTAATTTTCTGCTATTTTAGTTATACAATTCATCATGTTCTTGTGGTTTCAATTAATTATATTTGTCACATAAACAGTTATATAAGCTTCTTTGAACAAGCTGGCCATGCATAGTGTGTTTGCGTTCAGATTTTATTGCTTTTATTCAATTGATGTGACATTCTCTAACCACTTTTCAAATTTTGTTACATAGGCTCTAATTGGCTTGTCCTATCAGAACTTTTTTGAAAGAAAGCTAACTGTCATTTGAAAATACAGGACTTGAAATTTTGGAAAATACAAACAGGTCAAAATGTAAGGGTGTAAATTGCTGATGCCAAAGACATCAGCAAAGAGGTCAAAATTTAGGCAGTCAGACCAGAAAAGGAGGCAAGAATGATCTAATTGTTTTCCATATGAGTCCTCTGTCTGATTCCCTTACAAAAATACAACAAGAACTGCTCATGGTTCTTGAATGTTCTAGAAACTTAAATGGCAGTTCGAGAACTCCATTCTAGAATTAGTTCTTTAACTAGTTCTTGCACTTCAAGAACTAGTTCTTGAACCAGTTCAAGAACTAGTTATGAAGTTCAAGAACAAGTTCAAGAATTTAAGTTTTGGATGTTCAAGATCTATTCCAGAAGTTCAAGAAGTTCTTGAAATGTAATTAAATGTTTCAGAAGTTTTAAGAAGCAGTTCTTGACCCGTTTCATAGGGGTGGAGAGGCTTTGTAGTGTATATTCTAGGAGGGGGAATTGCGCATTTTAGCACATACTTTTGAAAATTCCCCCCTATTTTTTAAGCTAACAGGGAATTTTTTCACAAAGAGAAAGACCAAAAATTTCCAACTTTTTTGGAATGTTAGCAATTATCAATGAACCCCCCCCCCCTACTTTTTGCTTCCTAGAGTAGACATTACTTTGAAAATCTACAATAGTGAAAGTTGTGGACCCTTGTCATTTTGGGCCAATCATTTTGTCTTGGAATGGTAATTAAGCATTTCTCTGATTATTCCAATGGTTTTCCATGAAAGTGTCACAAAGTAATAATTGACGGAACATACCTGAGGTTGATTATTTGTTAGTCATTTAACAAGGAATCAATATTAAGTGGTTTCAACCACATTACATTATTGATGGATGGGTATTGTTTCTTTATTAGCTCAACGAGGTAACCAATCAAAGGATCCTTGTATGGTTTGTCAGTTACAACATTTTGTTGCTACAAATTGAATGCAAAAAGCTATAAGACCTACATGTATATAGAATATACAGCTACATGTACCAATATTTAATGATTCAAAGGGCTACTTGATTAGTAATATATGTGCATTAGAGAAGCTTTGATTTATTAATATTTTGCTATGAAGTTTGAATACTTATATACTTCTTATAGGTATCAATCAATAATGCATTCCAGAACATCTCTAAAATTTATTTTGGAGAACTTGTTAGGTTCAAATGATCATCTTATTGGATTGGATGGGATGGAAGAGAACAAGAAAGCTACCATTGGAGCAAATATATGGAAATTAGCCCCGTCCATTAAAGCCTTGTTTCTCATTGGATCAGAAAACGAACAACTTTGAAAGAGGGTCACCTCTTTTGAAATTTGGTTGAAATTCACCCAGTGGTTTCTGAGGAGAAGATTTTTAAAGAAAAAGTTACGAACTGATGAACGGACTGAAAGCAGACGACAGACACAATGCCATGACAATAGCCTCAGTGGCCTTTGGCTATAGTTATGCCCCCATATCGAGAGATCGGGAGCATATTGTTTTACTCGTGTCCGTCTGTCTGTCTGTCTGTCTGTTCGTCCGTCTTTCTGTCTGTCTGTCTGTCCGTCCGTCTGTCCGAAAACTTAACCCGAAAACTTAACCTTGCCAATATCTTCAAGCCTATTCTAGATACAAAGCTATTATTTGGCATGATGATAGATCTCAATGATCCACATCCGCTGGTACCAAAGTCAAGGTCATGTGACAAGGTCAAGGTCATCTGTCAAGGTCAAACTTTGAAAAAAAATGCCGTTCCGGGGGCATTCGTGTTTCACAAACACATCTTGTTCAAATAAAAATTGACCTACAGTTGGTACTTTCAGTGCTTTTTGCCCTTTTGTTTTGATGAAAATTTTTAGCTTAAATTTATTCAGCATGACAAGGGTTAACAATATTTCAAGGGATGGATGAAAATCTATCCTATAAGCCAATAACATCATTTTATGATTCAAAAATCTTTTTTCTGTACAATATTTTCTGTTAAAGGAAATATGTATCACTTACCCGTTTAGATCGCTCCATTGTCTAAAACTTGATGATTTCTGTCAGTCCCTCAGATAAGATAAATGTCATCATTTAATAATCCATCAAAAATGTGCGGGTTTTCCGGGTTTTCCAATAAAATTCCACTCTCTTATTTCATTGTAATCCAAGCATCAATATGCTATAGTATCTATTTCCAATTCATCACTGCACAATATTTCCAAGGTCCTGCAAATTTACAGTAAAAATGATTATTTCAATTACTTCAAACTTATTCCCATGTTCAACAAATATTTGATCAGCTTCAGTTTTCATGAATAGTTTGCAAATACTCAATCTGCTTTTGAAGTTCCTCCAGACAATTTGTTACTGTAAACTTTAGGCAGTCTTTCAAAGAACAATATCACACCAATGCTTTGGACCAACCTTGAAGTAAAGACTGATACATACTATACATGTACCATATTTCCCCTTATAATGGCCCCCTCGCTAATAGTAGCACCACTACATTTTTTTCAAAGAAAACCCATTGGCTTAATGTTAAGAACTTTTTGAGAGTTCTTCTATAATTTGATGTGAATTTCCTCTAAACAATCATTTGAATGATTGTTTAGAGGAAATTCACCTCAAATTAAAGGGAAAATTGCATTAAAGACTTAAGTTTAATGTTTTCTTTTTATTTAGGAAATGCATACTAATTAAAAGCTCCCTGACTATGTTGTGTATAGCTCCCGGGAGCATTTATTAGGAGAAATACCGTACAAACTATACATATATATTACTTCTATAATCATTCATTTTTAGCTTACACCAAACACAGTTAGACAGATGTTTTGGAAGGAAATTGTTAGCATTCTATGTCTACAAAGTTCCGGCTCAGAGATATTTTTTCTTGGAGAGAAAGTAACCTTGAACAAAAAAAAAAACAAACTAATGATATCCTGATACAACAAAAAACACAAAGAAATCAGGCCTTTTACCTTGTATTAGTACTTAAACAGCTCATGAAATTATGGTTTAAATTTATGAATATATTTTAAAACTTGTGACAGAAGTATGAATTTATTAGTGATGGCACACTGTATGGTGCAGATATTGTATTGTTTTAAAGAAAAAATATGCAATTGGTTAGTTTTACCTTATTATTTATATGTATTATAAATTTTGGAAGTATGATCCAAAATTCTGTCATTTCAATGTACTGTAGCAATGTTATTTATACCTTATTGAAGAAAAAAATAATTATGCTTCCATCTGATCAATCTAGCTTGAGAAGCACTAATAAAAAGTTGAGAGGTTTTCATTGCCAAGCTATTGTAAGTGACTATGAATGTAGAAGGCAACTTAAGTTTTGTATCTACCCACTTGAAATGTTTCAGCACTCACAGTTGGAAACGGCAAAACGTATGAATGATAATTCACAAGTAGAAAATGAGTTATTGACCATACCTCCTGGTTTATATCACAGGAATTTCACAGAACTGCAGTGCATTATGTATCATATAGTGTATTAGTCCACCCCCACCTGAGAAACATCATGCAATTGTGGAACCCTGTACCTAGCTTCAATCAATGTTTATGTTGGTCTGCCAAAGTTAATTAGGAAGAACAACATAGTGCAATGTCAGTTGGCAACTAAAATGTCGTAAATACAGCTTTATTCAAGCTGTATTTACAGCATTTTGGTTGCCCGTTGTCAGCATGCACATTTGAACACTTGCTCATTAGTAAAAGAAACTGCCAGATACGTACTTGCCTTCTTTTTTGTGCAAAATTATGAGAGCCAAAGATCTAAGTGCATAACTGATGCCTAAGCCTATGAATATTTAAGGCACTTAACAGAATTTTTGTTTTAACCTCTTGAGCAGTAGCACTGACTGAGTCAGGAACTGCTGAATTTAAAATTGATTATTCACAAATAGAAAGAGTTATAATTGACAAGTTTTTCCTCCTAGTTTATATCAGAAGAATTTCACAGAACTGCATGTTGTGCAATGTATCATAATGTATTATTCCACCCCCATCTGAGATACCAATACATCATGCAATGATGGAACTCTATACCTTGGCTGCAGTCAATGTTTATATTTATCTGCCAAAGTTTATTAGGAAGAACCACATTTAGTGCAATATGTCAGTGGGAGACTAAAATGTTGTAAATACACCTTGAACAAAGCTGTATTTATGACATTTTGGTTTCCCATCTATTGCATGCACATTGACAGGCACTTGTTCATCATCAAGCCAAAGAAATATCATCAAGCGAGAGTAATATCTTGTCTGTTGGCCTCTCTCAGTGGTTTATAGTGTTGGGCAATCGGTTTCAAATCAAAATCGATAATTGTTTTTTAGTTGAAAGAGTAAATCAACTAATGATTGATAGTACAATGGTTTCTTTAGAAATTTAGTAATACAGCACTTCCAGTATCATATCCTTTGAAGAATAAAATGTGAACGTTTAGTTAAAACTAATGACCTAAAGAATCTTTCTGCAGATTTTTCTTCAATCTTCATGGATCAGCATAAAACAGTTATAACTGCCCATAAACATATAGGCAGTTACAACTGTTTCAGGCTGAGCCATCAAACTAATGTTGGTTTGGAAAACAATATAAAATGGCTTTCATTTATGTGTTACGAACTGATTATGAAATTTCTTAGTCAATTATAACAAATAAAAGCCCAAACCAAATGATTATCAATTATAATTGATTAATAATGAGCCCATCACTATAGCGGTGCATAATATAAAATGGGCAAAATAATAATTATGACAAAAAAAGTCTACATTAATTGGTTCTATTGCCCTTGCACAACATTGGTATACAGTATAATGTCATGTATAATTTAATGAGGTTTTTGAACTTTATTATTTTAAGTATAAAAAGTTGATTTCATAGACTGTTTAAAATTTCACTGTTTTCAAACTTTAGTTTTCCAATGGTAGTTCTTCAATATTTAATGCCCAAATGGAAAATATAGTGTCAAAATGTACTTTAATATTGTCAATTTTTCTTCTAAAACCTTGTAACTACAGCTTGTTTTAAGCTGTAGCTACAAGGTTTTGAAAGAACATCTTTGATATAGTCCTTCATTGACCTTAAAGTTTATCAGAATGTTGTGCAATAGAGTGTAATACTGTGTTGAATTAATGTCTCTCAAGTTGAAATTATGTTAAATATAGATATATGTACTTAAAAAGTAAAGAACATTTTTTGAAATGATTTAAATTCTAATAATGTACTGTTGTCTGATTGTTAATTAACCATGAAAGCAGGGCTTTCCCTCCCTCAAAACTGGGAAGGGGGGGGGGGATATTTTTCAACATCATTACCCCCTTCAAACTAGATAGAGAAGGTTTCTCAATAGATTTGAAGGGTAATTTCTAAAAAGTTAGGGTCCAAATTGAAAGAAATAGATCTATTGGTCTTGAAAGACCCTGTATGAAAATAAACCATGTTGAATGTCTTGAGTTATTTTTAAAAAAAGTACATGTATCAGGTTACTTATAGAAGAAGGATGTTAAAAAAAGAGTTGAACAGTCAAAATATATAAAACAGTTTTAATCCTATAGTGATGCCATTTATTTTAAGCATTATCCTACTGTAGTCAAAACTTTAACCCTTTGCTGTTTAATCCCTACTTTTTACGTGACTGTGATTTTATGATTGAGAAAACGTTGTGAAAAAAGAAGAAACTGCTTCTGTAAAGCAATTTCTTCTTTTTCCACACTATTTTCTACCCTACTGAATGGTTATTTTTCAAATTAAATCCACTTTTAATTTTCGTCTGCAAAACCTTTGAATTTGGACAGGTCCAAAATTTTGTTAAACAGGAAAGCTTTAATGGCAGACTGTAGGTAGACTGCATAGACTAAGATCAGCCTGCTCAGGTTAACTCAACAGAATAAGGGTTAACCCATTCCCCTTCTCACAGTAATTCAAAATTTTCAGAAGTACATGGATGATGTTACAGAATTTGATTATAAGAATCACTTTTTAGAAGTACATGAATGAAGTTTTGGTGTTCCATCTGAATCACAAATTTCAAAGCTAAAAATGAAGCACAAATATATATCCACTATGAAAAACCTGTCTTTCAGTATACTGTGTGTGTCCATGTATGAATTTTGGATTGTTTGAGTTTTTACATAATTCATAAGCTTATACAAAAGAGAGCTGGTGTATCTGGTTTTTCTGCCCTATCAATAATGTATCTTGACTTGTTCAGCATCCAACATGTGACTGTCCCCAGGGTCCTTGATTCGAATGTTATATATTGTATAGAAATTATTGTGCATTGTTCAATATATATCCTTTATATTGGGGGAATTTGGTGTCAGATAAAATTTCTAGAAATTGCCAGTGTTCAAAGAACATCTAACTACAGTTATATTAAAGTTGTAGTTACAAGATTTCAGAATTACACAAATGACATTTTTCTATTCAGCTTTCAACATGTGAATGTCCCCTGGGCCCCTGATTCAATGTTATATTGTATAGAAATTGTGCTATTGTATATTATTAGCTCACCTGAGCACAAAATGCCCAAGGTGAGCTTTTGTGATCATTCACCACCGTTGTCATCCATCCTCTGTTTGTCTGTCCTTCAACGATTTCTTTAAACATCTAGCTCCTAAACCATGCACTTTCTGCTATATCCATAATCCATAAGCATAAAGGAAAATGAGAACTTTAAAATGTCAGCACTAGTGAGTTTGTGCTCAAAGAGGCTGTTCAGAATACTTCTCTTTTTGCTCACTTGAGCACAAAGTGGTTGTATGATGTTCGTCGTTTGTCGTCCATCGTGCGTCATGTGTCGTCAACATTTACCTTGTAGACACTCTAGAGGCCACATTTTTGCCCAATCAACCTGAAATGCGGTCAGAATGATTCAGTTTTGATATCCCAAAGAATTAAAAATCCTCGACAAAATTGATTTTATAAAAATACTTTATTTTATACCAAAACGACTCACTTAAAATCATACACTTTTGATTCGGCCCCTGTGCAAATCAGAACCATTTTTGGTTGGGTAAGTCGCTGTTCCGTTTAATACAGACACAAGAAGGTATGACGGGCTGGAAATTAACATGTAGACGGACGGACAAAATCATTATTTTACATTCAAAAATTCTGAAAAACAAGATTCGTCATGGTATTAGATGGAAAATATGATATGACAAGAAAAAAATACGTTTCATTAATTCAATTCTGAGATTTTCGGCGAAATGTTGGTCAATATAGAAGTCAAACAGACTATAAATATTGTTGGGAGGAAGCTGCAAAAATGTGCTAAGAGTTATGCAGAAATCTGATTGGATGCCAACTCAGTCTTGTATAGGTTGTCAACATCTATTTATTCTTAGATAGAGAACCATATGTTTGTAACATGAGTTTTCCAAGCTTTGATATCATGTATATATTTCAAGGTTATTGAAACAACTTACCAACGTGGGCCAAAACAGTTTCAGCTCCATCGCTTTAAGTCCTTTAAACAATTAAATGAATTGTCACCAAATTGTGTCTGTAATGTGTGCTGAGCAGTTTGTCTCAAAATAAAACTTTTGTAAGTGCCCATAAGTATATTTGCAATAATTTTGGGCCAAGAGGTGGGCTTATACAGTGGATGGTTTTGGGTTTATCCTTCTGCAGCTTCAAGGACCAATCTAAAACTTTGTGGTCTGGTGAGGGGTTAAATAATGGCAGGGGTCGACACTAACAACCGAGTCATCAGGCGGCCTGTGGATTTTAGGGAGGACTGGTAAAAGATGCAATGTTGCAGGTCCATCAGGCCTGTTGTTAATTATAGTCATGTAATTTCCAATCTGTCAAGTTTTGAAAAAAGTTATTTTCATTTCTTTTTGGAAAACATCATGGAAAAAGAAGAAATTGCGTATCACAAGCAATTTCTTCTATAACCACTATGTTTTTCTTAAGAACTACTCTTTAAATTTCTAAAAAATAGATATATTTTTCATGGAGGGCATCAGCTGCGACCAGTAAGATTCAAGGAATATATAGGTCCTTCAAACTCATAATTTAAGAAAAGAAGTTAGTTTCAGACCCTGAATGGTATTATGAATTCTAATATATATAACATTTATACATGTATTGTCATTTCAGCTGCAGCAGCTAAACTCAAGTTGTTACTCAGTTTTGCAGTGGGTGGGTTACTCGGTGATGTGTTCCTGCACCTTCTTCCGGAGGCATGGGATCATCTTGATAAAGGTACAATATTTATGCTAATAGATACACTCAGGAGCTATTCAAAGCATGACCAGAGAGTTTTATTAATTACCAATTTACTGACGAAACATATTCGTTAAATAAGTTTCATTTAGGCTCCATTCCTTTAATTTGAGGTTAATTTCCTCTAAATATAGGGGATTATTACCTCAAATTAAAGAAAAATCCTCACAAAATTTAAAAACAAACTTAGACATTTTTAACAGCTGAAGTAGGTCTTCCTTAAAAAAAGGGTAGTGGGAGTTATAGTTTGGAAGGGTGCTGTTATTAGAGGAAATACAGAATGTCTAGTCAGTTTTAAATCTTTTTACATGAATCATAAAAATGAGTAGAGGATAATTGTCTTAGGTTACGTGACTTGATCATTTCAAGGAAGACAATCAATGTAAAACAAATAGGTTTTAACCAGGCAAAATTGTCCATGTTCAGGCCATGAAATACCTCATTTTCTAACAACACACTCAAAAATACAAACATTCTATTTCATACAAGTTTTTTGGAAGTTCGACATTTTGCAAGTGCTTTATAGGCAACATTGTTACAACCTGTTTTAAATGGACCCTGCTTATAAAACTTAAAATACGGTGAGGTGAGTAATAAGCAGGGTATAACTCTGCAGTAATTTCTCTGGTTTGGCATTTACCAAATTATAATCTACCAATATCCTTTTTTAGCTCGCCCGGGACGAAAGTCTCGGAAGAGCTATTGTCATACCCTCGGATGTCGGCGTCTGCGTCGGCGTCAGCGTCAGTGTCGGCGTCCGCATTAGGTTAAAGTTTTTATTTCTATCAGTATTTATCCTAGAGGCTTTATTTTTTACACAAACACTCATTGGGGCATAGGCTTTCATTTGAGACCAACATCCATGTCGAAATGACCTTAAGACTGTGACCTTGACCCTTTGAAAAAAACTTTAACCAAAAACTTTAACCAAAAACTTTAACCAAAAAAACTTTAACCTTGCTTATATTTTCTGTAAGCTTTAAACTAGAAACATCATTACTTCATATACATACTCATTAGGTGATAGGCTTTCACCATAGACAAAGGTCCTTGACAATTTGACCTTGACCTTGACCCTTTGTGGACTTAGAAAAACTTTAACCAAAAAACTTTAACCCAAAACTTTAACCTTGCATATATTTTTTTAATGCTCTAACCTATGGACATCATAGCTCCATATATTTACTCACCAGGTGATAGGCCTTCACCAGAGACCAAGGTCCTTCACAATTTGACCTTGACCTTTACCATTTGTGGACTTAGAAAAACTTTAACTGAAATTTTTAACCAAAAACTTTAACCTTGCTTATTATTTTCTGAATGCTTTTACCTAGGGACATCATTACTTCATATACATACTCATCAGGTGATAGGCTTTTATGAGAGATCAAGGTCCTTGATAATTTGACCTTGACCTTTTATGAACTTAGAAATACTTTAACCGAAATTCTTTTACCAAAAACTTTAACCTTGCTTATATTTTCTGAATGCTTTAACCTAGGGACATCATTACTTCATACACATAGTCACCAGATGAAAGGCTTTCACCAGAAACCAAGGGCCTTGACAATTTGACCTTGACCTTGACCTTTTATGGACTTGGAAAAACTTAAACTGAAAAACTTTAACCAAAAATTTAACCTTGCTTATATTTTCTAAATGCTTTACTCAGGGACATTATTACTTCATACACATACTCACTAGGTGATAGGCTTCTACAGAGACCAAGGTCCTTTACAATTTGACCTTGATCTTGACCTTTTGTGGACTTAGAAAAATTTTAAAGAAAAACTTCATGTTTGATACAAAGAAATTCCATTGGTAACCTCATCTGCTTGTAGGCTTTCACTTTACCTTAACCTTATACATGCAATTAAAACAAAAAAGTTTTTATATTTCTTAATTAATACTCATACAGATATATATTAGATCATGGACTTTAACATTGAAAGAAACCACTTTGAACTTCGGTCTTTGGTCAAGCGCTGTTTGTGACAAGCAGCTGTTTGGGCGAGCTACGTTGTCCGCGGACAACTCTTGTTTATAAATCTCTGAAAAGCATAAAATAAGTTCCTTTTTTTACTAGTAATACCGTAAGTACTGAATCAACCATTATTCTGCTTTTTGGCTTATTGTTTCTTATACTTGATGAAAATGTTTGCTTAGGCGTAAGGAAAATCACTATTGTTTTTACTGGCTTTTTTTATTTTTCTCCTATGTCACTCTATGGGTTATAATTTTTGCAATAGTTTTGCACAATTGTTCTTCAACGTCTTTTCAGAGAGCCACAACCATGATGGACATGCAAAAATTGGATTATGGGTAATTGCTGGGCTTCTGTCTTTCTTGATTATAGAAAAGGCTTTTGCAAAAGAAAATGAACATGACCATGTAAGTACACGTTTTCTTGTCATCTTTTTTAACACTGCCATAGGTGGTTGTACATTGGTATTATCTTTTCTGTCTGTCTGTCCATATGTACCTCCAAATGTTATTTTGCCTTTATTTTGATTGAAATATCAACTTTTGCTCTGTTGGGATCAAAAAAATATCACATAGAATCAGTTTTATTCAGAAGAAAAGGTGCACTTTGACAAATCCCAATTACTGACACCAAACCATTGAATTGTAAATTGCAGTTTGGCTTTAGTTGACATTAAAACAATTTTAAATTGTTACAAAGGAAGTTTTATCTATTTTTCTAAATATCACTAAGTGATTTTTATAGCATTTGAGATGTTCAAAGACCAACATTAGAACGTTTAAAAATGAAAAAAATTGCTTTGACATCAAGAATCAGTTATATTAAGAGCAACTAACTGGACCATTTCTTCTTATAATTATGTCTTCACAAGCCATCCTATGCTTCAGATATGGTTAGTAAGTAATTGAACCATTGTTAAAACTTCTTCACTTTACTTTTGATTTATATAATGAGTGAATCTACAAACACTGCATATCCATTATAATGCTGTTGGTTGGGTCCAAGAAATGAAACTGCGGATGTCAATTTTTTTGCTATAACACAGTAAAATGCATGAAATGCCGTAAATAAAATAAAATGAATTTATAGTTACCACATTATGATTGTTATAAAGTTAAGCCTAATTCAGTTTAAAATAGGCTTTGATAGTCAGTTGATAGATCGCCAGGAAAGTAAGAAATTTAGAGAAAATTCTTGGATACCTCAAGCAATAACAGTTGTTTTACAACATTGTTGGATAACATTTCTTCTGAAAAAAAACCCAAAAAAACCCCATCCAGATTATCAAATATTCAAAAGTGTATATTAAAACAAAATCTAGACAGTGTTGAAATTGCTTAATGACAATGCTAAGTCATACAAATTTGACTTGGATTTGTAAAGTTCAAATTCATTTGGAATTCATATCAATCTTTGTTGGCTCAAGGAGTTGAATATGTGCTTGTCCAAACAAAATGACATTCATTGACATCAAAGTGCTCTGCAGCCCAAAGCCTTGCTACTAATTGATGCACAGTGAACCTTTATAGGTACTTTTAGTAGTTTTGCACTGAGCCCTCCAATTGTACTTCCCCAAATATAGCGGTTTGTATGAGCCCATTCTGACACTGTCTCATTTTTTGACAACCCCCAAGAAAAAAAGTTTTGGAAAACAAGCAGTTCCTTGACATTATCTGCAATGTTTTCAGTATGTTTAAATTTTAAGCTTGGGGGCTCTTGGACATAAAGTCAAATTGTTGTCTTCACCCAGTCAATGCTTATGTTGGTGTAGGCATAGATGTTGGTGTTGCTGTCATGACAAACTTTTAACACACCTATTGTCTCAGTGATGGCCACAGATAAACATTGTCTGAAAAACCCATTTCAAGACACTAACTCAAGAACTAAACATGAAAATATTTTTTGTTGCACACATTTACCACTGATGGCTGTTATACTGGGACACAGTCCTGGTGGGGATTATTAGACCGCTTTTGGACTTTGCCAAAATGTTCCTTGGGTGACGCTTTTTAGACAGCTTAGTTTCACTGTAAAAGTATCATAAATGACTATGCGCCAGAGCATTGTTACTGGATTAGGTCATCAGTAAATTGTCTGATTGACATAATTCAATAGATATTATATGACTTAAGATAAAAAAAAAATGGTGGCCTTGGATAGTATATCAGTTTACCTACATATGTGAACTTAATTTGATTAGGAAGAAAAAGCTTCCAAATGAGGTGGCAAAAGTTCAGTCAACTTTACATTCTACTGACATTTTTGGTTTTAGAATATTGAATAATGCCTTAGTGATTTTCAAGTTTCTTCTTGTGTCTTTCATAAGCCACCGTTATAGCACAGTGGTAGCGCGTTGGACTATCATTCAAAAGTCCCAGGTTCAATTTCTTACAGGGGCACTCATTCTTTCCGACTATTTTTCTTCCACTGCTGGGTTATAAATCGTTAACCTATGTGGGATAGCAGCTGTAGGCTAGGAAAGAGTGTTATGGTAGTACTGGATTGAGAAATACCAGGAATCCATATTTAGGTGCTCCAGTTTCTGCAATATAACAGAAAGATTGTTGAAAGGGGTGTAAAAACCCCATTCAAACAAACAAAGCAGACTAGTGTCTTTCAGGGATAAGGCAATACAGAAAAAATAATACATGTAGCATAATAGTACCTTATTGAAATTTTTATAGGTAATTGTTTGTTGAAAATATTTATATACACTAATTCTTTTAAAAGAAGCATGATTTTTTTTGCAAACTTTTTGCAAATTTCTATGCATATATTGCCTCACTGAGATGTTTTAAATAAATTTGGGCTTAGCAAAGAATCTGGTCATCCTGTGCCTTTGCACAGTCTGACCAGAGTCTTTACTCAATGCTCTGTTGAAAGATAAGGTCTTCATCCCTCTTTACTTGGTCAGCAAAAATTCTAAGTCCCTCTCCGGCTGTCTTGCTTGCCTAATGACTGTGACTCGCGCACATGTGAAAATGCTTGAATTGCCCAGTTGAGGCTCAATATTTTATATTTCAGTTAGATGATGATAGTTCAGATGAAACTCCAGTCAAAAAGAAGACACATTCTGCCGAAAATATAAATGGTGTCAAACATCGGACAAAGAAAGAAAATAAAAAGCCAAAATCCAAACATAAAACAAAACAGAGCAATAATTATGCAAATAATACCAGTGATAAAAACAAAAGTTCTAACGTAAATAGTTCACAGAGTAATATAAAGGTAAATGTTCATTTCCTTTTCTATACACTTTGGTGTTTTAGCTCAGCTTTTTAGCTCACCTGAGCACAACGTGCTCAAGTGAGCTATTGTGATCGCCTTTTGTCCGGCGTCCGTGTGTCGTCTGTCGTCCGTCAACAATTTCTTTAAACAACATCTCCTCCTAAACTACTAGGCCAATTTTAACCAAACTTGGCAGAAATGTTCCTTAGGTGGTCCCCTTTAAGAATTGCTAAAAGAATTGAAATCGGTGAAAAACTCTGGTTGCTATGGCAACAAAAGTTAAAAATTTAAGAAAATCTTTAAAATTCTTCTTCTTCTGAACCTGCAGCCCTACAGCCTTGAAATTTGGTATGGATGATCAGCTCATAGACCTTAATAAAAATAGCTAAAATCATATGTGTTGGGCCACCAGGTGCGGAGCACCAGGGGGATGGGGGTAGTACTATGATGAAATTTTGTAATCTTTAACCTTTTTCTTCTTCTAAACCAGGAGACTAACAGATTTGAATATTGGCATGGATGATCAGCATATGGACCTTTATAAAAGTACCTAAAATCATGACTGTAGATTCACCAGGTGCGTAGCACCTGGGGGGAGAGGATAGTACTTTTGTGAAAATTTTGTAATCTTTAACCTTCTTCTTCTTCTGAACCACAAGCCCTACAGACTTGAAATTTTGCATGGAGGATCAGCTCATAGACCTTAATATAAATAGCTAAAATCATGACTGTAAAGCCACCAGGTGCGGAGCACCAGGGGGGAGGGGGAAGTACTTTTGTGAAAATTTTGTAACTTTAATCTTCATCTTCTAATGAACCAGGAGCCCTACAGACTTCAATATTGGCATGGATGATAAGCATATGGATCTAAAATAAAATAGCTAAAATCATGAGTGTAGGGCCACTAGATGCGGAGCATTAGGGGGCAGGGGGTAGTACTTTGGATCAATTTTGAAATCTTTAACCTTATTCTTCTCCTGGATCAGGAACCCTACAGACTTGAAAATTGTCATGGGTGATCAATATATTGACATTAATAATAGCTAAAATCATGACTATAGGGTCACCAGGTGCTGAGTGTCTTGGGGAGGGGGTAGTACTTTGGATCATTTTTGAAATCTTTAAACTTCTTCAAATGAGCCAGGAGTCCTACAGACTTGAAAATTGGTATGGATGATCAGCATATGGACATATATTGAATTAGCTAAAATTATGACTGTAGATTCACCAGGTGCAGAGCATCTTGGGGGAGGGGGGAGTGCTTTGTTGAGAATTTTGAATCCCTACAGGCTTTAAATTTTGACATGGATTGATCAACTCATTAAAGAAAACTTTAAAAGTCTCAGACTCAGCCTGTATATCTGGCATAGATTAGCTGATCACAGACCTTTTATGGAAAAAGCTTGAATAAATAATGTCCAGGGGAGGAGCAGAGGGGGGGGGGAATGATTATTTCAAATATTATCTGATTGAATAAGTGAAAATCTCTTTTTCTGTGGTTGCATGGACATACCTAGGTAATAAAGCTTTTTTCTCAGGTGAGCGACCCAGGGCCAACGGCCCTCTTGTTTCAGAGAAAACCTTAGGTATTATGATCTCTTTGGTGTCACATGTGATGGTGTTAGAATTGTCTTGACAAACCTTGGTCATATAATTATCTGTTGTTATTGGAGATATCTGCATGAAACTTGGCATGTGTGTTCACCATCTCAAGAGCTATCCAGACTTCAAAGGGAGTAACTCAAGAAACATTTTTGAAAGAGTTATGCCCTTTTTATTTTTTTTTGCATTATCTTATGAATACATGACCTTTCATAATGTTGACCAAGGTTTCCTAATGAAATCATTAGGAAAACTTGGTTAGCACTGTTAAAGTTCATTACATCAAAAACATTGCTGAACTATTATTACGGGTCTGCTTCCTTAAAACCTGATTAGGGTCTCTATTCACCACCAGTTTAGCTAGATGACTACCAGCCTTGTAAGTTCAGCCAGTAACAGGTTGGGCTCTCATTCTGGGGTTTTAAGTTCAATCCCTGGCTCTGCAAACCTTCATCTGACATTTGACGAAAGTAATCAATACATCCATCATTTGTCTTCCACCAATGGGTGGTATATATATAGAACTCTTAAGTAAGATGGTCAGTTGAAAGCTTAGATGAAATGATTTGATTTTACTGGTGTAAAAAATAATAGGAAGCCATGGGTAGGTGCACCTGAACAATGTTGATATTACTTCATTGCCAAGGAAAGTAGTACTTAACTGTATACAAACCAAATTGAATTTAAAACCAGTGCTTTAATTAGACAAGATTTTTATTTATGTCTTGTCTTGTCTAATTGCAGTCTTTGTTATGTTAAGTGTATTAGGACTTTCTAAATTCACAGATCCCAGCTGCCAATGGAAAGGTTGATTGAGAAATGAAACACTCATTAATGGGATGAATGTTGACCTGTGTCATTTTCCACCATTTTGGTGGAGCCACCGTCAAAGCCCAGTCAGTAGTGCATCAGACTGTCAATCTAGATCTAGAGGTCCTGGGTTTGATCCTCGACGGGTGCACTCATTCTTTCCTACTTTTTGTCTCTCATCAATGGGTTGATAATAGTAGACCTATGTGAGATAGCAGCTGGAGGTTAGGAAAGGATTGGATGGTAGTACTGGTTAGAGAAATATTAGGAATCCATTGTTAGGTGCTCAAGCCACTGGGATATGACTGAAAAAATGTTGAAAGCAGCGTAAAAACTCCATTCAATCAATCAACCATTTTGGTGGAAATGTTTTTGTGGATGGGTGACTTAACATGATAACTGCAGCATGATTTTTTTGCCTTTAAAAAATAAATAATATGCTGGTTATTTCATGTCTGCTACAGAATATGGACTACAAAAATTAATGAATTCAAGGATGCTTACCATCACCTGGGGGTATTTTTCTAAACATTTTACGAACAATTTTTGCGCAAGTCAAAAATTAAAGTTGCTTCTACAGTAGTAACCAAAAATGGAAATCTGCCATGTATCATCTCATTGGAATCGTCTTCTAAAGACGATTTCTATGAGATATTGCAAGGCAGAATCTAAATTTGAATGAAAATACAAGGTACGATTTGTTATTTTGACTTAGGATTAAATTTGTCGTAAGAAGTTTAGTAAAACTGGCCCTTGGTCCCTAGCATGACAAGAGCTTTCTCAGTAATTACCTTAAAATAACCATAGATTTGAAAGAATCTGTTTTATGTATTCAAACAGTGTGATAAGGTTTTATTTTTCCTTCGCCATAGTTTCAAAACATATTCCTTTAACCTGTTTAAAAGAAATTGTGTGTGTTAAAATACACGACATCCTATCTATGCATGACTTACTTTAACAATAAAATATTTATCACATACTCATTGACCTTTTCAATGATATATAGATTAACAATAAGATATGAAGACATTGGCCATTTGCAAATTTATTTATACATTTTTCTATAGGTTAGTGGATATCTAAATTTAGCAGCAAATGTGATAGACAATTTTACCCACGGTTTGGCTGTAGCTGGGGGATTTCTAGTCAGTATGAAGGTAGGTAGAGTTGTCTCCCTTTATGCTCCGAGTTTGAGACTTGGCAAAGTATATTAGGCATTTTATAAGCTTTAAATATATTTGTATATCAAGGAAAGAAAACAGGAAAAGAAGACAGAGCACAATATTTTTAGTACTTGACTATTTACAGTAAGGCTGCTGTTTGAAGAGTTTTCCCATTCCTATCCCTTTGATTCAGGTGTTTGTAGGAATGTCATTTCAGATTATAAAATATTTTATACAAACTAAAGTAAAATTACAATAATAGATATGAGTCTGTGCAATATGAGTCAATAATCTCACATCTGTGCAAGGTTAATACCCTGATCAGCCTGTGCATCTGCACAGTCTGAACAGAGTCTTTGCTGCACATTTAATAGAAAGGTACTAACTAATGTGTCCCCTCATAATAAGAGTATTAGTTTAATGCACTCTATCATTATTCAGGTTACTCAATGTCTGTCCATCACATAAATGTTAAATTTCTGGAGAAAAATTGTAGAGTGTCATATAAGAATGCAATTTGAATCTGAATGACTGCTCAGGTGAGTGTTATAGGACCATCATGGTACTCTTGGTATGCAAATTATCTTTACATTGTACCACCATAACTAGCTTCAGAACATAGATCTTTTGAAAATCTGACTGTACAATCATTAAAATACTAATAAATAACAAAGAGGTATGTTTTATTTTGGAAGATGTGGTATGAATATCAAATTGTTTAAATCTTGCAGGTTGGTTTGATAACTACAGTGGCTATATTATTACATGAAATTCCCCATGAAGTGGGAGATTTTGCCATCTTGTTAAGATCTGGTTTTGACAGATGGAAAGCAGCAAAAGCCCAGGTGAGCAGTTCTTGTATATATGGTTCCATACGTAATTTTGGATTATGCAACCTCAAAAATTTATTTTTAGCTCCACTGGCTGAAAGCCACTGGGGCTATTGTCATGGCGTTGTGTCCGTTGTGCGTCCGTGCGTGCGTGCGTGCGTGCGGTCGTAAACTTTTCTTTAAAAAATCTTCTCCTCAGAAACTACTGGATGAATTTCAACCAAACTTCACAGGAATGATCCTTGGATGACCCTCTTTCAAAGTTGTTCAAGAAATTTTGATCCAATGAAAAACATGGTTTTAATGGGCGTGGCTAATTTCCAAATATGGTAAAAAGTGAGTTTTCTCAGATTCTAATCAATGGATACCAATTAAATTTTACATGAATGATCCTTGGGTGACCCTTTATCAGTCTACAAAAAATCATTGTGATCGGATGGAAAATATGCATTTTATGGGCGGAGGTCAATTCTCTATATGTTATATAGTAGAAACTTTGAAAATCATTTTCTCAGAATGTAACTTATGGATATCAACCAAATTTCACTGGAATGATCCTTGAGTGACCCTTTGTCAGTCTACAAAAAATCATTGTGATTGGATGGAAAATATGCATTTTATGGGCGGAGGTCAATTCTCTATATGTTATATTGTGGAAACTTTGAAAATCATTTACTGGGAATGTAACTGATGGATATCAACCAAATTTTACTGGAATGATCCTTGAGTGACCCTTTATCAGTCTACAAAAAAGTATTGTGATCGGATGAAAAATATGCATTTTATGGGCAGAGGTCATTTCTCTATATGTTATATAGTGGAAAATTTGAAAATCATTTTCTCAGAATCTAAGTTTAGGATATCAACCAAATTTCACTGGAATGATCCATGAGTGACCTTTTATCAGTGTTCCAAAAAATATTTTGATTGGATGAAAAATATGTATTTTATTGGCGGAGGTCATTTCTCAATATGTTAAATAGTGGAAACTATGAAAATCATTTTCTCAGAATGTAACTGATGGATATCAATCAAACATTTTGGTATGATCTTTGGGTGACCAATTATCATGCAGCCAAAAATTATTTTGATTTGATGAAAAATATCTCTTTTAAGAGTAGAGGTCATTTCTCTATTTGTTTTATAGTTGAAACTTTGAAAATCATTTTCAACATCAGTAGAACCCCAAATATCTAAAAATCTAGTCAAAACATTTATTTGTTTTTACAAGAATTTCAAGCCTGTGGAGCGACACAAGCCATTCATGGCTTTCTAGTTATACCATGCTCTTGCATCAATAAGATCAGAGGCATATTGTTTGACATTTGAGCCTGTGTGTGACATTTCCAACAATTTGAAATTTTCATGAGGTGCAAACATTGATTAATGTAGAAAGCCACATACTGTAAATATAAAGCTACCTGATAGTCTACAGATACTTTTAGATCTTATCTATCTACTAAATGCATTGTAAAGACTCTGGTAAGACTGTGCGGATGCACAGGCTAGCCAGAGTCTTTGCTTTGCACATATTAAAATTGTTGGAAATCTCATGCGCAGGATTTTGCCATCCTGTTAAGATCTGGTTTTGACAGATGGAAAGCAGCCAAAGCCCAGGTAGGCATTGTCTAGTGTGGGATTCAGGGGCCTTTTTATGCCCCCGTATCGAGAGATCGGGGGCATATTGTTTTACTCATGTCCGTCTGTCCGTCCGTCTGTCTGTCCGTCCGTCTGTCCGAAAACTTAACCAAACTTAACCTTTGCCTTTTCTCCAAAAGTATTTGACATACAAGGCTCATATTTGGCATGATGATAGATCTCAATGATCCGCATCTGCTGGTACAAAAGTCAAGGTCATGTGACAAGGTCAAGGTCATCAGTCAAGGTCAAACTTTTAAAAAAAAATGCTGTTCCGGGGGCATTCATGTTTCACAAACACAACTTGTTTTACTTAACATCTTAAGATCATTTTTTGCGTAAGTCAAAAATTGAAGTTGGTTCTACAGAAGTAACTAAATATGGAATTCTGCCATGCATTATCTCATTGGAATTGTCTTCTGAAGACGATTCCAATGAGATATTGCAAGGCAGAATCGATCAATGAATGAAAACACCAGGTATGATTTATGATTTTGACTTACAGACAATATTTTCATAAGACGTTTAGTAAAACAGGCCTAAGGCCCTGTTTTTAGAAGTTTTTGTAACAAGGTAGGTAGTCAAACTGAACCCTTCAGAACTAAAAATGGGTTAACTTCTCTTCAAAGAAATAGGTTTGAAATGAGGCTTTGGGAATCTAGACATGACTTTGTTGAATATATTTTCAATAACAAACCTCTATTTAAGACACTGCTACCAGTCTAGGTGTTGTCTAGATCGTTTGATAAGCTACTTTGCATAATGTAACTTAACCCTTTGCTGTTTAATCCCTGCTTTTTACGTATGTGTGATTTTATGTTTGAGAAAACATTGTGAAAAAAGAAGAAATTGCTTCTGATAAGCAATTTCTTCTTTTTCCACACTATATTTTCCACCCTACTGAATGGTTATTTTTCAAATTAAATCCACTTTAAATTTTCGTCTGCAAAACCTTAGAATTTGGACAGGTCCAAAATTTTGTAAAACAGGAAAGGGTTAAATAAAGAGGTAAGAAGAAAATATTTGGAAAATTAAAACTTCAAAGCCTCCTTTAACTTATTCTTTTGTATTTGAATCATAATGAGCCAAAAGTTAAGGTCCTGATTGAAATAAGCATCTCAAGGGGTCAATGCAATATTGTTGTAAGTGCCTATGTATTAATAGGCACATACAATATAACGCACTTACCCCTCAATATTTTCTCTGGCTCAAAGCTAGTTAGGATCAATTGAGTTTTTGGTCCCAGCTTTTTTTTGCACTGAAATATTTTTCTTCACTCAATGTGCTTTGTCAAAGGCCTATGTGCCGATTTTTTGTCTGATGTCATTCTAAAGAGAACTGAGCCTGTGTGCGACGATTTCAATAATTTCTCATGTACCCAAAAATAGACTCAGATCAGATTAGCATGTGCAATTGTACAGTCTGATCAGAGTCTTCAATACGCACTGATCCTCAATAGTTAGCATAACTAATAAATGTATGTTAACCCTTGTCATGCTGAATAATTTTGGCTAAAAATTTTCATAAAAATCAAAGGGCAAAAAGCATTGAACTTACCAACTGTATGTCAATTTTTATTTGAAAAACTAAATCTATTGACAATTATGGTTTGAAAGTGAGAAACAGGTGGTGTAGACTAACATCAGACTGCACCTAATTGTCTATACCTCCTGTCAAAGCAGGAATATTCCGGGTTCAGCATGACAAAGGTTAATTGAAATAAGATAGAATGTAAAATCTTATATGGGTAATACATTATTGGGTTAATTTATTTGTTTGAGAGTGTTAACATTTACAGAGACCTGAAAAATGGTTTAACATTTGAGTGCAAACCACAAGGGCCTTGAAGTATTTTGAAGACCTATGCAAATGGTTAGGCTCGAAAAAAGTAAATTGAGGCTTATATTCTATAAAAAGAAAGACTGGAAAATTAATTCAAATAGAGATTGTGATTCCTTGAAAAAAAAAACAGGAAAAATTGCAATATGCATTGCACAGTCACATATATCTATACCAAAGTTGGTAAAACTAAGTCACAAAATTCAACGCAGGATTATGATATACTTTTTATGAATCAATGTTTAATCTTCGAACTTAACTTAATAGGACTTTTAGTGATGCATTTATTTATATATATTTGGGGAAAAATGTAGCAGAAAAAGAAAAGGTTTCATTGAAATTTATTTAATTGTAAAAGCCCAGATCAAGGATATCAAAGCAAAAAAAAGCTAGGTAATTTTGACATGTGAATTGACTAATTAATCCACCTATTCTATGGGTTTTGTCTGTAAATATATGCCTATAACACCCAAAACTAATTCGCAAAAAATACTTTTTACATCGTCAAAATATTTTAACACTTTTCTGTTTTACAAAATTTTGGACCTGTCCAAATTCAAAGGTTTTGCAGACGAAAATTTAAAGTGGATTTAATTTGAAAAATAACCATTCAGTAGGGTAGAAAATATTGTGGAAAAAGAAGAAATTGCTTGTCAGAAGCAATTTCTTCTTTTTTCACAATGTTTTCTCAATCATAAAATCACAGGCACGTAAAAAGCAGGGATTAAACAGCAAAGGGTTAAAAGATCCTCTTTTTTCTTTCAGCTTTTGACAGCTACGGGTGGAACAGTTGGTGCTCTGACAGCGCTTCTGGCAGATTCAGCGCAAGCAGCAGGTATGTTATCAATGTTTATCGAAGGATATCAAAAATTAGATACAATTGAAAATGAACTTTGTATTTGGTCTTGATTTAAAGAGAAAAATACAAGTGTTGAGAATATGAAGTATTTGTGACCTGTTACGTGAAATGGGACCATCTGGGAAGTGTGTAAATAGTCGACCCCAGTCAAAAAAAATTTCACTTAACTAATTTTCTGAATCTAGAATAATCAATCCACCTTCCAGTGAAAGAATTTTTCAAATGTGACCTCTGGTTGTCCTGGACTAGAACCAATCTCTTCTTCAAATGTTTATTTGACAGAGTTCCCAAAGGTCCCTTTTAGCATGCCAGGTCACAATTTTCAATGGTGTGGAGAAATCATCAAATCCCCAACCTAGAATAACCATTGTGGGTCATGTGATTGACAGTGATTTAGGACAGATTTTTTTTTTTTTTAGATTTATTGACGTATAAAACTTAAAACCTCATCAAACTGTATGAATAACCTCTATCTCTATGAATTTGAAAAATATTCTCTTCATATCTTACAATTTAATAGTATGAAGCAAAAATGTAACGATCTCTCAACAGTGAAACAGCCCTGCATTCAGGATCACCAAACGGAACAAACAGTTATCCAATTGTACCCCGCTTTGCACATGCACTTGCATGCAAAGCAAGGTACAATTGGAAAACTATTTGCACTGTTTGGTGATCCTGAATGCAGGGCAGTTTTCTTTTTGGGACTACTTTGAAAAGAAGTTTTCAAAATAGGATTGTACTCAAAAGTGTTATCCATTGAAGATATTTTACAAGCTGAATGTCACTAATGCTATTTTCCTGCAGTGGTGCGTGTCTATCTTGGTTATGTCTATATCTTCATTAATTTTTACTTTAATCTTCTCAAACACTTATTCAAAATAGGCATGAATTTGTTTATTAAATCATATTCTTGACTAACCATATCAGTAGATTCAGGCCAGTGGAAGAAATCAGCTGCTCAATAGCTCTAGTTATCTGTCAATAGATGACTTGTTTCACAAACTTGGGGCCCGTTTTACTAAACGTCTTACGAAAGAAATGATCGTAAAAATAAAATCATAAATCGTACCTGGTGTTTTCATTCGTTGTTAGATTCTGCCTTGCAATATCTCATTTGAATGGTCTTAAGAAGGGTAGAGCATTATGAAAGACTACTCAATGTAGAGTTCGATTGGGACGAGGAACATCTTACAGATGAACCACCAGTGGAAGGGCCTGCAATCCCGTTTACAGTTGACATGGTGAAGAAGGCCATCTCACAGATGAAGCCAGGTAAAGCGGCTGGTCCATCAGGAATCGTTGTGGAAATGATGAGAGCAGCAGGTGACCCTTGTGCTTCCTTGATCTGTGACCTAGCATCCTCTATTGCCCGCGACGGAAAGATCCCAACTGACTGGGAGGACAGCTTCATCCTCTCCCTTTACAAGGGTAAGGGTGATGCCCTGGACAGAGGCAACTACAGAGGCCTCAAGCTGACCGAACAAGTCATGAAGGTCATAGAGCGAATAGTAGACAACCACATCAGACAGTCTGTGTTCATTGACGACTCCCAATTTGGTTTTGTCCCTGGCAGAGGTACAACTGACGCAATATTCGTCGTCCGACAGCTCCAAGAAAAGTACCTGGCTGTAAACAAGCGACTCTATATGACCTTCGTAGACCTTGAGAAAGCCTTCGACCGTGTCCTCAGGAAAGTGATCTGGTGGGCACTTCGTAAACTTCGTGTCGAAGAGTGGATTGTGCGTCTAGTCCAGGGAATGTATGCAAATGCCCGTAGCTGTGTGCGCATGGGAAATAGTTACAGCAAAGAGTTCGCAGTGAAAGTTGGAGTTCACCAGGGATCAGTTTTAAGCCCCCTCCTCTTCATCATCGTGCTAGAGGCCATGTCACGTCAATTTCGAGCAGGTGTACCTTGGGAAGACCTATATGCAGACGACCTTGTCATCATTGCAGAAACTCTGGAAAGTTGTGTCGAGAGGCTATTAGTATGGAAAGACGGTATGGAAGAGAAAGGACTCAGAGTGAATGCGAGAAAAACCAAGGTTATGATATGTGGAACCGGCCTAGATCAATTGCAAGAGTCTGGAAGTTTCCCGTGCTCAGTTTGCTTAACAGGTGTCGGCAGAAACAGTATACACTGCAACGGATGCCAAAAATGGGTGCACAAGAAGTGCAGTGGACTAAAAAGACTGACAGCAAACCCAGATTATAGATGCGCTCGTTGCATGGGAACTGCGCGCCCAATAGATGGCCGTCCACAGAGTGAGGTCCAGGTCAGAACGGACAAGCTGGAAGTAGTATCCTCGTTGCTACTTGGGGGACATGCTCTCCGCTGCTGGGGGATGTGACCTCGCCACTACCACAAGGGTCAAGACAGCTTGGAAAAAATTCAGAGAATTAACACCAGTCCTCACATCACGTCACCTGTCCTATCAGACCAGAGGCCGCGTGTACAGCACATGCGTGAGGAGTGCAATGCTCCATGCCAGTGAGACCTGGGCCTTGACAAAGAAAAACCTCCAGCGACTACAACGCAACGACAGGGCTATGATCCGCCAAATTTGTGGCATAAAACCAAAAGACACAGCCACTGTAAGGTCACTGGAGCTTCTAATACGTATCGGCCTCGAAGACCTTGCCCTTGTACTGCGAGAGAGACGACTCCGCTGGTATGGCCATGTACAAAGATCAAACAATGCAATTAAGACTGCATACCAGCTCGAAGTCTCTGGAAAACGTAGCGCTGGACGTCCGAAAACCTCATGGAAAGACCTATCAGAGAGAGATGCCAGGGAATGGAACATATCAATATCCCAAACCAATGACAGGAAGAAATGGAGAACTGAAGTTAAATCTGCTATGCGTGCAGCCAGCCAGTCATCTGGACGGGATCCCGCTGACGGTGGAACAGTCCCTACACCTGCACGTTAAACTAAACACCGATGATGATGATGATGATGATGATGAGAATTCCATGATTAGTTACTTCTGTAGTAGCAACTTGAATTTTCGACTTATGCAAAAAATGATCATAAGATGTTTAGTAAAACGGGCCCCAGGAATTCAAAGACCACTGATATTGTCCAAGTGCTTCAAGGATTGGGCTTAGAGAGGAAAAGTTATATCAGCCCTGCGTTCAGGATGACAAAACGATATAAACAGTTTGCCAATTATACCCTGCTTTGCATGCAAGTTTACATGCAAAGCGGGGTATAATTGGAAAATTGCGTTGTTTTGTGATCCTGAACGAAGGGCAGTTGCTTCCCTTGCAAGTCAATCTTCTCTCAACTTTGTTTAAATCTACCATCAGATTGATAATTGTTATGCCAATGAGTTGATTTTGGCCAATCAAGTGGGGGAAAAAAACCTGTTGTTTATTCTATATTCTATATTTTAGGTGATAGTACAGTTTGGGTTCTTCCATTTACCTCAGGAGGGTTTCTATATATAGCATTAGTAACAGTTGTCCCTGATCTTTTGGAGGAGAAAAATCCCAGGTAAGTTAAAAAAAAAAGCCATTTCTGTATACTTCACATTTGAAGATTGACTTGTAATGAAAATTTCAAAATAGATGAAGCATTACCACTAAAAAGTATTTCCAACAATATATTTGAAAAAGATCATTAGAATGTAAAATGCAGTTGTTGTTTTTAATGGGAACAAAATTATTATTCTTGTTCAATTATACTTCTCTTTTATGTCAAATTTATCCATATGATCATGTATTTCTCTAACTTATACTACTTGATCTAATGTTGTACATGCTGCAGAAATAAAGCTTAAGGTAGTGGACCTGTAATAGTTCTGCAACTTTGCTGAAGTTATGAACTTTAACAGTGTTAACTGAGGTTTCCTAATGATTTTCATTAGGAAACCTTGGTCAACATTGTGAAAGATCATGAGTTCCGATATGTTGAGGAACTATTACGTGTCCACTACCTTAATATTCAAATTGTAAAAAGGGAGCTTTATTACATCTTTTGCTCAATTAAAATTCTATTGATTGTTATGTAATTCCAAACCACATTTAGAAATAGCAAAAATTTATTGTCTATTTTTTTAAGATTTATTTAAGACTAAGATAGAGTGGCAGGAAACATTTTCAGGACAATAAGCCACAGCTTATCTGTTAAAAAAAGGTGAAATTTTTGTGGGTGCTACTTATACTCTGTAGAAGCTTATACTCCGATTTTGTTTTTCTAAAAACCCTTTTTTTAAAAAAAAGATAATATGTGAAGGAAAGGCTTAACAACGGTTGTGAAATTTTGATGAATCACCCCAATAGTGATTGGCATTCATTTAAAAAAAATGGTGTGAAAATGTATCTCAATCATGGGGTACTGTCTATTGTTCTTTGTTTTTTGGCAGTATGTGTATAAAATGTGAAATTGTAAAGCCTTTCAGCCACACAATCATCAAGATTAAAGTTATATAAATACCATAGTAACTATAGAATAGGCCTAGGCTTATACCCCATTTCAGCCTATCTGTCGATTTTCATTTCCTAATTGGTTAAAAAGACAGCTGCGGCCTATACACCATTATGGCTTATGGTCCAGGAAATACAATAACTGCCCATATATTGAAAGGCTGTTACAACTATTTTCTGCTGTAAGGCATTATATTAAATCTAACAAAGAAAGTCTTTGTTATTGTTTAATACTTTTTTGATGGAAAAAAATGTAGATTATCACAGAATAATCAAACTACCAAACCAGTTAAATTTTCAAAAAAAATTTACACTGCTTTCGTTCTTTTCATTTCTTTTGATGTTATCAAAGCAAATTTACATAAACAAATGACATCATGTTGTTGCTATGTAATCACATGCAAAATTATCTGCTAAAAAAATATATTGTAAAAATTTCACATTTATCACATCTTTGCATTAAAAAAATAGAATGTTTGTTTGTTTTTTTCTTGTAATATTAATCTTTCATTTTGTGAACATCAAAAGCTAAACTTCCACTTAGGGTTTTGCCACTTGTGAAAATATAGCTTTTGATTTTCACTCAATGAAATATATATCAATTATAACTCAGAAACAACCTTTCTCCTTTATTTCTTTTTCAGACAATCCCTATTACAGACAGTATGTTTGTTATCTGGTATAGGCGTGATGTACTTGGTCTCACTTGTTCATTAGGTGCTCCGGTATTTTATTGTTACATACATCTGTTGTCTTGTTCATGAACTGTTCATCAATTTCAATGTTCATTTTCTGGTACTTTCAACCACCAAGAGCTCATTTGATGCTTTGTTATTATTTTTACACAAAAAACCTACTGACTTGTTCATGAACTGTTCACTAATTTCAATATTTGTTCCAAAACTAACATGTTCACAAACTGTGGTCCTTATTGTCAGCCGCTTTCAGAGTTTAAAACATATATTGGGGGTTTAGACAAAATTATTGTTTGCCTTTTGCTCTTATGTCCATTTGTATTTCTAGAGATAAAAGGAAATGATGAGAATACAAATATGTTATTACTCTTTTGAATTATTTGTTGTCGGTACACTTTGGACTCATCTTCCAAGACAATACATACAAACAACATAAGGTTCAATTAATGAAATATGGAATTTTACTTATTGATTACCTCTTTTACAAGGTTATTAATTAAAATGACTACAAGTATTGCAGATATAAACAAGAATGGCATCTATTTAACTGTATTTTTTGCAATTGGCATAATGAAATGAGTGCTCAAAAATGTTGTGCAGGGGGCACAGTACATAACATTGGTAAATTCTCTTTTATCCAAATCACATCCTGATCAACTGCATAAATTGTGATGAGTAAGTGTTCAATCTGTTTCAAGCATGATTTTCGAAATACATTGTAATCAATCTTTTATCTAAACCCTTCAATATTTTTTTTAAATACACAAAACTTTTCTTGGAAACAAGACTGTAAGCTGAAATGAAGTACAAATCAATGGCTCAGTGCATAAAGGATGTTACTGCCTATAAACATATAGGCAGTTAGATGAAGCTGCCTATAAACATATAAACAAGCAGTAACAACTGTTTTTTGCTGAGCAATCATAATATTAAGAGAATAAATTCAAAATATTTTATGCCCCAAATCAATTCTTTGGGGTAGATTGTTTTACCAATGTCTGTTTGTCTTTCTGCTAAAACTAAACCCCAGTGAACTAAACATTTTCCTCAAGCTTCTACTCTTTTTCGTGATAATGCTTATATTTTGCATGAAGGTTTCAATCATCAATAGGCACTAATAATTATCAAGGTCATGTGACAAGGTCAAGGGCATCTGTCAAGGTCAAACTTAAAAAAATATTGCCAGTTTCGGGAGCATTCATTCACAAACAAATCTTGGTCCAAGAAGTTTTTCTTGGCTTCTATAACAAAACAAGCATCTGAGACATCCTTATCTTACACATTTGTGACCCATCATGCAAAAAGGGACCATCTGAGAACTCTGAAAAATGTATATTTGAAAAAGAGAAAAGTTCCAGCATAGGTCAACCAGAGGTCACATTTCAATAATTTTTCCACTAGAAGGTAGATTGTTCATTCTAGATTCAGAAAATAATGCATTGCAAAAAGTTTCAACCCTATTCAGTCTGCGCAATCTGCGCTGTCAGACTAAGGTCGACACATTACACGCTACCCTGATGGTCCCTTTTCATGCAACGGGTCACATTTCTAGGTTAATTCCTGAAATGACATCATCTACAGCAGGTTATTGTGGCATTTTTGTCATGTGAGTAAATCCAAATTGCTTTAAACATACAAAAATTTTGTTTGTGTCAGAAAAAAAAATCTGTTTTTTGATTTTCTTTGAGGCAAGTTTTGTTAAGATTTCTATTCTTGACTCTTAGTAGAGGTCAACTTGTCTTGAAAAAAATCTATATATCTATTTGAAGATATTCTGATATGTACCATAATAAGGGGAAAGATGACAGTTCAATCTTATCTTCTGCCCATTCAAAAACAATAATATTGCCAATCAATAAGATTCATGACAGTTACATTTATTTCCAGTGAGTGAAATTGATGCAATGTTAACTTATTGGCAATAATTATGACCATATATAGACCACTTTAAATTCTTTCAGTATTTTTGGACTGGTATACCAACCGAAAAATTCTCACTTTCAATCAAATAATTGATTGATCAATCACACCATTTAATTTGTTGAGGTCAGAAATTAAGCTTTTATCTCAGAAACTTTTGTTGTATAGTTGATGGACAAACATTTTCTTGTTTGCATTGTTGAATAAAGTGAAACACCTAATTATCCATATGTGCGATTCATATGGAAGAGTGAAAAGATTTATTATATGATTCAACTTTGCTTTGGGAGTTTTGTTATGCCTCAGTTTAAAATAATTCAATTACTGTTGTGTTCACCAATAATTATGCATTCTGAAAAATGTTTTCATTACTTAATAAAAACAATTTTGCTTATGCAGCTTTTTTGTAAGCAGAAAGTAGTACCATAAACAATCAATGTATTTGAGGGTAACTCTTTACATTTTTGCTTAGAGAAATTAAGTTATAAGATATGAAAAGACTTTTTGTTGATTTCATGGTAGTATGAAACTTAAAACCTTATCACACTTTATGAATGAATCGGATTTGTGTATTCATACAGTGTGATTAGGTTTTTAGCTCCACTGGCTGAAAGCCACTGGGGCTATTGTCATGGCGTTGTGTCCGTCCGGTCGTAAACTTTTCTTTAAAAATCTTCTCCTCAGAAACTACTGGATGGATTTCAACCAAACTTCACAGGAATGATTCTTGGGTGACCTTCTTTCAAAGTTGTTCAAGAAATTTTGATCCAATGAAAAACATGGATTTAATGGGCGTGGCTAATTTCCAAATATGGTAAAAAGTGAGTTTTCTCAGATTCTAATCAATGGATACCAATTAAATTTTACATGAATGATTCTTGGGTGACCCTTTATTAGTCTCCAAAAAATCATTGTGATCGAATGGAAAATATGCATTTTATGGGCAGAGGTCATTTCTCTATATGTAATATAGTGGAAAATTTGAAAATCATTTTCTCAGAATGTAATTGATGGATATCAACCAAATTTCACTGGAATGATCCTTGAGTGACCCTTTATCAGTCTACAAAAAAATCATTGTGATTGGATGAAAAATATTCATTTTATGGGCGGAGGTCATTTCTCTATATGTTATAAAGTGGAAACTTTGAAAATCATTTTCTCAGAATGTAACTGATGGATATCAACCAAATTTTACATGAATGATCCTTTGGTGACCCTTTATCAGTGTACCAAGAATTATTTTGATTGGATTAAAAATATACATTTAATGGGCAGAGGTCATTTCTCTATATGTTATATAGTGGGAAATTTGAAAATCATTTTCTCAGAATCTGATTTTTGGATATCAACCAAATTTCACTGGAATGATCCTTGGGTGACCCTTTATCAGTGTACCAAAAATTATTTTGATTGGATGAAAAATATACATTTTATGGGTGGAGGTCAATTCTCAATATGTTAAATAGTGGAAACTATGAAAAACATTTTCTCAGAATGTAACTGATGGATATCAATCAAACATTTTTGGTATGATCTTTGGGTGACCCATTATCATTCAGCCAAAAATTATTTTTATTTGATGAAAAATATGTCTTTTAATAGCAGAGGTCATTTCTCTATCTGTTATATAGTTAAAAATCATTTTCAACATCAGTAGAGCCCCAAATATCTAAAAATCTAGTCAAAACATTTATTTGCTTTTACAAGAATTTCAAGCCATTCATGGCTTTCTAGTTAGTTTCATACCTCAATGAAATCAACAAATACTCTCTTTGTCTAATAAACATGACATATCAAAATACCATGACTTGCGAGTAAGAGAGGTTTCGCTTAATTGTGTCAAAATATTTTCACATAGTTCATTAACATAGTGTTTTCAAAATTATCATTTCACAGCAGTCATAAATAATTTGTGTAGTATGTAAAATACTTTTTTGTACTCTTGCTTTTTTGCTAGTTTTGGTTTAGACTGATTGTTCTTAAGAAATGTACTTTGTTCATAAGCAGAGTTACAGATTAGAAGGGGGTCAACTCAGTGTGAAATCTTTATTTCTAAATGAAACCCTATGTTGTGGGTACTCATTTGAATTGTCTCAGTGAGACAATTCCTATGAGTACCAACAACATTGGATTTGTGGTATAATTGTTAAAGTTCTTAAATCTAATGATTCAAAATACCCCCCTCTATCTGTAGCTCTGATAAGATTTGTAATTAACTTTTATGTTTATGCTGGATCATAATGATATCCTATTCTTGCCATTTTAGAAACTCATATAAATAGAACACAATTGACAGATCACTGCTGTCTGTCAAAAAATTGACCGACCAATCAAATCACTCTTTTATGCTTTGATGTTTAATAATGTCTGTCATTTCCAGCCATGTGTAAAAAAAATTGAGGTTGGGTGACTAAATGTCATAACTGCAGCATGAATAAGCCCACCAAGGATTTGCTGTTTATCTTATGTCCACAATGGATGATTGTTGATGTCCATCATTTCCCGACCTGTTTCAAAATTGTTTGATGGTGGGTGACTAAACGTTGTAATTACAGTATGAATAAGCTGTAGTTACAACCTTTGGCTACTCAACAAGGAATTGCTGTTTATTTTATGCCAACAATCATATATGTTTATGACAAATTATATATGTTTTAATATCTGACGCAGTCTGTGATGTTAGAGTAAGCTACCCATCAATTGAACTGGTCATATTGACTGTTGTAAGTACCTCTATATAGATTAAGGCATTTTCAACATTGATTCTAATAGCCATCAAAATGTTGTAATGTTCTCTATTGTTAATATGGCATTTCCTTATAAGTATTTTGTGCTTAATTATGGGTGTGGAGTTCCCAGACTTGTCTGAGACAGGCCTTTCTACCTTCGGAAAAGTACATTTTTCAAGGCCACTTGTCCTTAGACAAGTAATGGGACAAATCTTAGAATGGCAATTACAATTCCCAACTTGGACACAGGCTTTTCTACATGCCGAAAGGTACATTTTTTGACACAACTTGTACGCACATTTTCTTTCTTTTATAACAATGTTCTCAAATTTCTACAATTTGATACAAACATCAGGCTTATTAATCTCTTAAATCTATTAAGTGCCATTCTAAGATTTACCCCAGTCCTTACCAGTACTTGTCTAATCAAAGTCAGGGATTGACACTAAAACCATTCCTCCGGCTTGAGACCTGTGGATTTCAGGGAGGACTGGTAGAAGATGCCATATTACAGGTCCTACAGGCCTGTAGTTTATTGTCATAATATATCCAAATACACATAGTGTATAAAAAAGTTGCCTTTTCAATATCTTTATGCTCCCCAAAGGGAGAGCATACAGCCACCGCTTTGTCTGTCTGTCCGTCCGTCCGTATTTCTGTCCGTCCTTCCTTCCATCCGTCCATCCCCACCTATTTCTCCATAACCCTTGGGCCAAATCAAATGAAACTTACTGTGTGAACTCCCTATGATATAGTGATGATGCATCTGTGACAGTTTTTGGATTTGAGGTCTCGTCACGGGAAAAGGGGACTTAGGGTAAAAAACAGTTTTTCCCAAATTTCTCCTAGTCTAACTGACAGAATTAAGTGAAATTTCATATTTGAGTAGCAAATAAGATGCCCTTCACAATAAACAATTTGAAATTAACGTAAAAAAAAAATATCATGGAAAAAGGGGGCTAAATGTTTGTTACCTTTAGGCTAGTGTGTAAAATACAGTTATTCTTTCATTTCTCCTAGTCTTATGCTCAGAATTTGATGAAATGTCACATTTGAGTTGCAAATCAGATGCCCTTTACCATAAACTATTTGAAATTTGTGTCTAAAAATATATCATGCAAAAAGGGGGTTTAAATTTTGTTACCTTTAAGTTCGCTGTATTAGTGCGGTGCCTTATGTAATCCCGTAGGATTTTCGTGCTGAAATTGATTTTTTGGCTTTAATTGATTGTTTATGGGTCAAGCAATCGGAAACTATGCGGGTCCAAATTTTTCGGGTCGGTTCCCCGATTTTATGGGCTCTCAAAGGAGCCCATATGGGCAAAATGGGTATTTTCCTATTACTAGGTTCAGGAGAGGCGGTTTTTTTGTTCTCCTTAAATGTTTTCTTTAGGTTAACAATGTTTTTAGTGTTAGAACATTTTAGAAAATACAGTAACCCATATTTCATAAGCTTTTCCACTATTTTCAGGCTCTCACAGAGCCCAAAATAGCAATTTTGGCTTTTTCATATTAATGGGTTTAGGAAAAACATTATACTGTTTGTAGATGATTTTATAAGCTCTGTTTGGTATAAAGTGTTGTTTGACATTGAAATATTTGCAGGTCCATGTTCTCTATAACCATTTCAGGATTTTATGGGCTCTCCGGCATAATAGCCCATGCGAATTGATTTGGGTGCTTTTTTGAATAAGGGTCACAAAAAAGGTAATTTTCATAGCGGTTGAACCATTCTCCAATTACTTTCAGCCGTTATTGTCTTTAAGATAGCTTTGGTATAATGATCAATAAGCCAATACTTAAAGTCTAATAGTCCTTTTGATTGGTTTGCAAAGGATCCCATAGGAGCCGGACAATGAGTTTCCGGAGTTGGGTTTAAAGGAAATCGGCACTTATGGTGTTCACGGGTACCAAAATTGCTGCAAATGATTCTTTAATGGTTGAAACAAAATGTCTATCGAAATTCTCCTAACCAACAACGAGAAGTTTGATCAATTTATCTGGATCTTAATTAGCCCATATGAACTAACACGGACACTTTGCCTAATAATGGGTGGGAGAAGATCAATTTCTTGTCTTAAACATTTCTCGAGCTTCATTCAAGTAGGGTTATATGATGAGGGTGGAATTAAAAGAAGATTTAATATCCAAAGCCCACACATGAATATTGGCGCTTGGTGAATCCTATATATGCAGGTTTGAATATCCTCCAAATAAAAGGAGGAACTACTCTTTAGTTTGAAGCTTTCTTACAAAAGCCTAAAATCATTGTAGCCGAAAAACCTAAAATATGTAACCCCGGTCGACTGTATCAAACTTGCTATATTAATTAAAGCTGCTCTTTCACGGATTGGGAAATGCGATTTTCGAATTCTTTTTTTTAAAAAAATTAATCGGAAATTATGACTTTATCGTGTAAAAATCTCTACAATAAAACTTTTCGATCTTGTAAGGGAAAAAAGACAGATATTCCTGAATTTAGCGCATTCCATTCTAAAAAAGGCAACTACTAACGCCTAAAATATTATTCTTCAATTTTGAGTCATCTATTTACGCATGCAATTCCTTCTGCTTGTCCCATCCTATCAAAGGTCAAGGTCAAAGTATTTGTCAATTGGGGAACTTCATATCGAAACATACGAAAAATGATAACTGAAATAATGTTGAAAGCGGCGTTAAACTCCATTCAATCAATCAATCATACGAAAAATGAAGCATCATACATGAAAATTAAAACAGTTTCGAAATTTATAGACTGGGTATAAAAAGATTGGTTCGTCAATGACCGTGCCGATTCGAACATTCAAGCTATATTTTTTTAAATGAGTTGTCGTTGGTGCCATACCAATGTGTGAATCTTAAACATCGAAAAATGCACAAATTTCCGAATCTGAGAACCAGATTTGTAATTTTTCTAGATGAAGAACTATGAAAGAGTAGCTCTAAGCACACCGCCATGGTCACAACACCCGTTTTACTGATAGATTTGACTTTACTGCAAGATACAAGATTGTGGAGAGGTGTAAGGTCAAGAAGGAGAATTAATCTATTTTTGTCGAACGAGAAATAGAATTTCTTGACAATTTTACTGATGGAGACAATAGCTCGATCTGTAATGTGGTAATCATGAGCGTTCTGATCTTCACAATCACTTTACTATATCTTCTTTTTAGTTGCCACAGTAGGTGCCTTAATTGTTTCATACTGAAATAGTCAAGAGACTCAGTGCAAGGAATGATAATATATTTCGATGATCACAGAAGCTGTTTCCATGACTTAGAAGTTTCATTAATAAATCGAATTTTAAACTTTTTCAATATTATCGAGCTGTTCTTGTGGGTCTTATTTTAAAATGACTGGTAAAAAAACAATCATTATATTTCTGTCTTGGCTTAAAGAAATTTTCCTTGTCATTGTGCATGTTTCACACGTCTTCCAAACCAAAACAATATGCTTATCGTTGGTGATTTCTAAAAAGCATTTACCTCTTCGCTTGTATGACCAATGAAAACTAGTTGGTCAAAATCTGTTTCTTTAGATTTGAACGGGCATAGCTATTACCGGAACAGTGCACTTCAGGAGTTTTGCACTTGAAGCGGAAATGAAAATGCGCGTTCATATCTAATCTAATGGTTGCTCCATATCAATTTCAACCTATACACTTAAGAAAACTTGAAGTATATTTTTATTTCTTTGAAGACTTAACAACCATAGAAAAACTTTCCAAGTATTTCCTTCAACTTTGTAAATCAAGCAATACAAGAGCAGTCTCGCTTCGCCTAAGTCTGATATTTTCTCCGTGGTATTAAAGTAAATACCGGTAATCATTATCTTGATATGCATTGCCTTTTTAGTATAAACATATGGTCAGGAAGAAAGTCCCTCCTTTAGCCATAACGAACCCTCAATACCTACATGCATTCAATGAATAGGGACATTTTCTCAGGGCTTTCGTTTGCACTGGGTAGGTTGCAAAATTAAAATAAGAATCAGATGACCATGCCCAATGATTTTCTTTACCAAACATGCTTTTCCCAAGGCAGCAAAATATAATTTAAATCTGCAAGATTACACGTACACAGATAACTGTTAAGTCAATGCAATTAAACAGACATTAGACATCGTGCATTTCATTAAAATGACGGGTTCCTATGCTTTGGTATAGTCCATGATGCTTCTTTTATAGACATAAATGCACCTGTTTAGAGATTATAAAATGTCAAAACGAGTTGAAATGATAAATGTAAATGACATGAATTTTTGGTAACTGATTTCTATGAAAAATTAAACAAAATAAATAAAAGATAAAATAAATATATATCTTGCAAGAATTTGTTTGTAATAAACGTTGCAAACCATATGCATGCGTCTCAGTATCATCTCTTTTACTTTATTTTTAGGAAGATTCAATATTTGTTTTCAAAAAAATGCAACAAATTTTATCAGAACAGATGAGATATATACTAATAGACATTTTCATAAGAGCGTCTGTAAGTAGGGACATGAATTTACCGATGCAGGCGTTTTACCTGCGAATGCTTGAGAATTTTACAAGAAAAGCAATTCGTAAGGACTCAATAATCTGTAAACTTGTTAACCTTGTATCAACAGAAATTGTGTGTCTTTGATATAAATTTCAAAGAAAGAGAGCAGATGCACACATATATCACTCTTACTCTTAATTGATGAACTTGATGTTTGATACAGTTCTAAATTTATACGCATAAGCGAACTATGCATTATATACATGTATACTTGAGACGTTAAAGGGCAGTAACAACAATTTGAAACAGAGTAAAGCGGACAAATAAGCAAAAATAAGACGACGTGATTTTTATTCGTGGGAACATATGAATGTCAAAACACAAATACAACATTGAATAAAAACATATTTATCCATCGCATATTTACAGAATGCCGAAAAATGCTCTTATGAGCCTCATTAGGCGCAAATGAAATAGATATGGGCTTTGAAAAATTGATTCACATATGTTTTACCGAGACCCGCACCCATTAACTAATAAGGCTTCAGGAATACCATTCTTCAGAAATCTTTTCTTGAACCAAATTATTGGCAAAGTAACCATGTTGACTCATATGGGCTTATTAGGGGTCCATATAATGGATAAAAGTAGGGTAATTGGTTAAGAAATTTAAACAGAATATTGCCGACCCTAAGAGATCATTGATACCATTTGTGGTTCGAGCGAGCAACATTGAAAACAAACAGATTTTAGGAAATATGTCGTTTATTATTTTAATCTGTTGTTATTTGCATTATGCAAAACACACACGCACACGCATATTATTCTCTTATGGGCTTCATTTAGCGCCAAAGCAACGGGTACAATTAAGAACATCGTGAAATTGAAAGATATTCCTAACATAATCATTTAAATAATTTATTAAACACTCCATTCATTTAAAGGGGGGTACATGTAATGGATATTTTGAACGCAAGTAGCGATTCCATGTTACTTCCCTTTAAAGATATTCAAAACACGCTCCTCCCACTCATTCAATTTCATTTCGATATAATTCCACAATCATTCACTATGTCAATCTAAGTCAATTTCAATATGTTTTAACTGTACGGGTTTTGAAAATTTGATTCATATACTTTTGTACCATTTGTGGTACAAGTATGCATCATAAAGAGGGCTATATTTTTTTCAAAAATCGCGAGTTTGGAAAACTTCTAAATCTGTTCATATGGGCTCATTTTAAAGCCAATCAAAAAGCATATCAAAGGTTAAAAATTTAAAAATGATATACATCAACACTAACCAAAGCTAAGTATTGAACGTAATTTGAAAAGAAAAGTCAAAGGAATATCATTTTGTGTAAATCTTATTTAAGGAAAACACCCCAATCGGCTCATATGGGTTATCATGAGAGCCCACACAATTTCAAAAATGACCCTAGAGAACATGGACATACAAGTTTCCACGCCAAACCATACTTAATACATGTTCAAAACAGGGCTTAAGAAATCATCTCGAAACAAACAAGGTTTTTTCCCTTAACCCACTAATATAAAAACACCAAAATTGCTATTTTTGGCTCTGTTAGAGCCCATAAAAGGGTGAAATAAGCTTTTAAACGTGGATTTTTGTATTTTGTTTTCTCCAATCCACACTAAATACAAAGCCAAACCGAAGAAATCATTTTAGAAAAAAAAATCACATTTCATGAGCCCTCTTTTAGAAAAATACCTATTTTGCTCATATGGGCTCCTTTGAGAGCCCATAAAATCGGGAAATGGGCTCGGAAAATTCGGACCCGCATAGTTTTCGATTACTTGACCCCTAAACAATAAATTAAAACCAAAAAATCAATTTCAGCACGAAAATCCTACGGGAGCCCTTTTTCGTACATAAGGAACCACACTATATAAGATAACACCTTATTTGAGTCCTTGCAATCTGACCACAGAGCATATCTCCTAAAGTATAATAGCTATCAACTTGAAACTTTATGGGTGGATAGATCTTATGGAGGAGAAGTGCAGTGCACAAGAACTACAACTCTTGCTTGCATAATATTGGAGTTATTGCCCTTTGTTATTTTTGATACTTAGATTATGTCTGGAGCTTATCTCCTAAAGTATAATAGCTATCAACTTGAAACTTTATGGGTGGATAGATCTCATGGAGGAGAAGTGCTATGCACAAGAACTACAACTCTTGCTTGCATAATTTTTGAGTTATTGCCCTTTGTTATTTTTAATACTTAGATTTTATAGGAGGCAAATCTCTGACAGTACAAAAGAATCTTTAATCTATTAGGCTTCAGTTTACTATCAAGCTTTCTTGGTGGGGGATGTCCATGTCCAACATGACTCTTGTTTTTGTGACAATGCCTTATTCGGGGAGCATAATCCGTCTCTGACGGCTCTTGTTTTTTCATTTTTAGCTCACCTGAGCACGAAGTGCTCATGTGAGCTATTGTGATCACCTTTCATCCGGCGTTCGGTCGTCCGGTAGTCGGTCGTCGTCCGTCAACAATTTCTTTAAACAACATCTCCTCCTAAACTACTGGGCCGATTTACACCAAATTTTACAGAAATGTTGCTTAGGTGGTCCCCTTCAAAAATAGCTAAAAGAATTGAAATCCATGAAAAACTCTGGTTGCTATGGCAACAAACAGTGAAATTTTAAGAAAATCTTTAAAATTCTTCTTCTTCTCAACCAGTAGTCCTACAGACTTAAAACTTGGCATGGATGATCAGTTCATAGACCTGAATTGAAATAGCTAAAATCATATCTTTTGGGCCACCAGGTGCGGAGCACCAGGGGGAGGGGGTAGTACTTTGGGTAAATTTTGTAATCTTCAAGCTGCTTCTTCTTCGGAACCAGGAGCCCTACAGACTTGAAAATTGGCATGGATGATCAGCTCATAGACCTGAATAAAAATAGCTAAAACCATATCTGTTGGGTCGCCAGGAGTGGAGCACCAGGGGGGAGAGGGTAGTACTTTTGTGAAAATTTTGTAATCTTTAACCTTCTTCTTCTGATGAATCAGGAGCCTGACAGATTTGAAAATTGGCATGGATGATCAGTATATGGACCTTTATAAAAATCGCTAAAATCATGACTGTAGATTCACCAGGTGCGGAGCACCAGGGGGGAGAGGGTAGTACTTTTGTGAAAATTTTGTAATCTTTAACCTTCTTCTTCTGATGAATCAGGAGCCTGACAGATTTGAATATTGGAATGGATGATCAGTATATGGACCTTTATAAAAATAGCTAAAACCATGACTGTAGATTCACCATGTGCGGAGCACCATGGGGGAGAGGGTAGTACTTTTGTGAAAATTTTGTAATCTTTAACCTTCTTCTTCTTCTGAACCACAAGCTCTACAGACTTGAAAATTGGCATGGAGGATCAGCTCATAGACCTTAATAAAAATAGCTAAAATCATGACTGTAATGCCACCAGGTGCGGAGCACCAGGGGGGAAGGGGTAGTACTTTTGTGAAAATTTTGTAACTTTAACCTTCATCTTCTAAAATGACCAGGAGCCCTTCAGACCCCAATATTGGCATGGATGATAAGCATATGGATTAAATAAAATAGCTAAAAGCATGAATGTAGGGCCACCAGATGCGGAGCATTAGGGGGGAGGGGGTAGTACTTTTGATCAATTTTGAAATCTTTAACCTTATTCTTCTCCTGGATCAGGAACCCTACAGACTTGAAAATTGTAATGGGTGATCAATATATTGACATTAATAAAAATAGCTAAAATCATGACTGTAGGGTCACCAGGTGCTGAGTGTCTTGGGGAGGGGGTAGTACTTTGGATCATTTTTGAAATCTTTAAACTTCTAATGAACCTGGAGTCCTACAGACTTGAAAATTGGTATGAATGATCAGCATATGGACATCAATTGAATTAGCTAAAATCATTACTGTAGATTCACCAGGTGCAGAGCATCTTGGGGGAGGGGGAGTGCTTTGTTGAGAATTTTGAATCCCTACAGCCTTTATATTTGACATGGATTGATCAACTCATTAAAGAAAAGTTTAAAACTCTCAGACTCAGCCTGTATATCTGGCATTGATTAGCTGATCACAGACCTTTTATGAAAAAAGCTTAAATAAATAATGACCAGGTGAGGAGCAGAGGGGGGGGGATTATTTCAAATGTTATCTGATTGAATAAGTGAAAATCACTTTTTCTTTGGTTGCATGGACATACCTAGGTAATGAAGCTTTTTTCTCAGGTGAGCGACCCAGGGCCAACGGCCCTCTTGTTCTATCAAACTTTGTGGAAAAAGAAGAAATTGCTTATCACAAGCAATTTCTTCTTTCCAGCACTGTTTCCTAAATTTACTCTTTAAATTGCTAAAAAATAAACAAAGTTATCACGGAGGACCTGTTATTATTAGGGAGGACCTGTAAGATTGAGGGCTTAAACATCCTTCAGGCTGATGTTAAAAAGATGTTAGTGTCAAACCCTGAAAGTTGAATTTGATTTGTTGTTGCAAGTTCTATACTTCTAGACTATTCATATGGTATGTGGTTTCAAAGCTTTCTACAAAGGTTTTTATTGTTCATAGAAATTTTAGATGTCTATCTCGTGTTTTTCATAGATTATTTAGAAACACCAGTTGTGTGTGTATATTTTTTTTCTCTTAAATGTATTGCAATGTCAGCTTGTTACGACATTAAAATGACACAAATTAATGTGTAATTAATGAACTGGCATGGGTGGGGCTTAACCGTGACGTATCTTGGCGAGTTTACTTTTCAAAAGTTTGGGTTCTTTTAAATTTTAGTCGGTAATCATCGTTAACACGTGCAAATAACTGTATCCTAAAACCTAAAGGATTCACATGTTTTGAGAGAGTGAACATATTTCATCGTTTGGTTACCAAGGCCTCGTAACTTCAGCTTGATTAAGCTGAAGTTAGGAGGATTTGGTTACCAATGTACGATATAAGAACTCGAGTTATTTATATTGACTCTCTTTAGAAGTAGGTTATTTTAGATAAAAGCTGCTTTCCCTTAACCTTAAGTGCAACAACCCGTTACTTAGGCTCCGCCCTGCCAGGGCATTAATCATGGATAATACAACTGTTTCAGATTGAGCCATCTATATTAGATGATCGTCTTATTCATTGTGTGTGCTGGTCATCTAACCCTTTCCTGTTCTTCAGGGCCCAAGGTTATAAAACTTTTCTCAGGCTCAAATTAGAATTTTCTCAAATTTTAAATTTAAATAAATGTATGCAAATAAAAGATGATACATGTATTAATAAGTTGCTATTTATAACAACTTATTTATATTATCATTTATGTAAATACATTAAAATGAGTATCAAAAAAGAATTACGGTTTTAAGCGAATGGAGAATAGGAAATGTTTTATTACCTCAGGCCCAGAAATTTTAAACTTTTCTATATTGATTTTTTATAGACAACAATGACACATGTATGTGTAAACTGAAAAGAAACCATCTTGTTGAAAATCAATATTGTGGGAAAAGAGGAAGTGCTTTTTACATGTTATATCTTTTCTTTTTTCATCAATATTTTTCTGAAGTATAAATCATTTAAAATCAAGGTTAACTTGATAAGTAATTAATATTTTGCATTTTAGCATATTAGAAAAGGGTATAACTTTGACCTGTACTTTTGTCTATATGCTTTCTATGAGGGGTGTTCCAGAATTTCACGGGCTTTCTTTGTATTTCAATATCAGGTCATTAGCAATCATTGATATTTTTGATAAATACATCAATAATGATATGTTACTGGCAAACAGTTTTTTAGGGAATTGCATTTGCTATTACTTTGATAATGCAATGATATTTCTTTATAATTTTATGGGTCAAACCCATTTTCTCGCCTGGAAGAGTGCATGGACAAACATTAGTTGTTGACATAAAAAGCCATTAGAATGTCTCATGGAACATCTTGATTAACTTTCATCAAATTTGGTTTCTAAGCTCAGAAAAGTTTATGCAAAGAAGGAATATTATCTATATTTTTATTCAATCAACAATCGAGAAGATATGGAATAAGCTCAAGAACTTCTGGAACACCCCATATATTTATATCTATGTCTTAAAAGCATAAGATGTATACTTAATGTTTCTCAAACAAACAGTGCAATGTAAACTATAATCCACAATATTTTTATTTGTTAAGAAATCAAAATGTGCTACAATAGCGTATTTATTATTCTATTTCTGTTTTAACATGTATCTTTATGACTTATTTGCCAAAATAAAAAGAAATTAAAGGTGTCAATATGTGATGTTTCCTAAAAATTAACACATGTACAAAGTAAAAATTAGGATTGAAAGGTGATTATTGTATCTTGAGGGTTCAGTGCAAGACCGTAGTAAGTGTATATACATTGTATATACACTCACTACAGTCTTGCGCCAAATTTGATAAGAGATATTATGATATGTGTCAATTTTCCCCCACCAATGGGCACTGGTGTGTAGGATAAAATATGAGCCTGTGCATGACATTTTTCAACAATTTGAATTTTTGTAGGGTCGAAAATTGAGTAGCGTAGCAATTCTAATACTGTAAATATTAAGTTACCTGATGGTCTACAGATTCTGTGAGACCTTATCTATTTACTAAACACATAGACAAGACTCTGGTCAGATTGTGTGGATGCCCAGGCTGTGCAGAGTCTTTACTTTAGGCATATTTGAAATTGTTGGAAATCTTGCGCACAGGCTCATGATCATATCATAGTTTTATTGGTGTGAGAGTAGACAACAGAAAACCCTGGGTAGAAACACCAATGGCCATGATATAACTGCAAAACTGAAAAAAGTGCTGTTGGGAGACATAAAACACCCGTCCCAATGATTTTCGTCAAAAGTTGGATGAAATTTATTCTAGGCTGCTCACAAAAATAGCACTGTGTTCAGAATATCAAAACAGTGCAAACTGTTAGCAAATTATACTTTGCCAACAGTTTGCACAGTATTGTCATCCGGAACCCAGGAAAGGTCTATCCCTTGTAAAAGGGGCTAATCTTCTGTGATTACCTTCTGGGCAACACAACTTTAGACATGTGACCTGTCACAAGAACCATCTGGAAACTTAGTTAAATAAATGCCGTATTTGAAACAGAGATTGGCTCTGGAACAGGTCAACAGGAGGTCGCATTTCAAAAATTATTTCACAGGGCGGTAGATTGATTATTCTAGAATCAGAAAATTAGTTTAATGCGAAAAGTTTTGACCCAAGTCAGTCTGTGCAATGCGCGCAGTCTGACAAGGGTTGACACTTTATTCACTTCCCATATGGTCCCTTTTCTTGTGACAGGTCACATATGATACTTATTTGGCTAATAAAGACCATATGGCAACTCGTAAAATGAATATTTGAAATAGGGATTGCATCAAACACAGGTCATTCAAGAATAATATTCTAAAATGATTACCGGTATGCAGGAGTGTAGAATGATCATTCCAGTTTCAAGAAATCAATGTATATGTGACCTGTCACATGAAAAGGGTCTATCTGGGAACTCTGTAAAATATAACATTTGAAAAAGAGATTGCTTCTAGTAAAGGCCAACCAGAGGTCACATTTGGGAAATTCTTTCACAGGAAGGTAGATTGATTATTCTAGATTCAGAAAATTAGTAAAGTCTGAAAAGTTTTGACCTAAGTCAGTCCGTGCAGTCTGACTAGGGTCGACACTTTACACACTACCTAGATGGTCCCTTTTCACATTGAAGGGTCACATATAGAAAATGAAAAGTTTTATCCCTGGTTAAACAGTGCTTAAATATTTTTAGAGGAGACATTGGTTCTTTCTCCTCACTAATATTGTTCAGTCTAAGTACAAGTATTATATTATCAATGAGTAGCATCAAAATGGGGAATACATAGCAATATTTAAACCTCTGTCCTTCATAGTTCCAGAAATTTGTCTTCCACTAATTTTTAACATATTCTATACGCGGTCTTACTAGATGATAAGATTATTTTAGGAAAAACTAGTATTATGTGCATATGCTCATTGGAGACTCATAATACTTGTATTGTTTAAGTTTGAATTTTATGCAAATAAAAAGCTATTTTCATAGATTATGTTGTTTTGTTTTAATTTTAAGCACTGTTAAAATTCATTACTTCCAAAACGTTGCAGAACTATTACAGGTCCACTACCTTAAGCTTACTTTATTAATTTTAGTAATATTCAATTTTCAATGGCAAAAGTTGTTGTAAGCTCAAACTGAGTGCAAATTGCTAAAGATGAGCCATGTGATCAATGGTTAATTGTGGTTCTTTGATTAACATAGAAATATAGAAAGAAATTGTTTAAAAACATATTCTCTCAAACTATAGGGCCTAGAGTCTTGATATTTGACAAGTGACATCACTAAATATTAATTACAAATAAATCACTGTCTGCAACAAATTAGATGTATGTTGATCAATCAATAATTACAATAATCGTCAATTATATCTGTTGACTTTCAATTAACCTTTTCAAATGGAATATTAAACATTGTCAATTTACCATAGGTCAAGAAGTTGTTAAGTGTTTAGTAAATATGCGCCTTATTCCTGTAAAAATTCTGTAATTGCTCTATACTTATTTTAAAGATATAGCATACGTTGTGTTCTTTTATGTTAATCTTGATTTATCAACGTCTGTGAAATGTACACTACAGACGCATTGGACTTGTACAAATTATTATTTATTATGTGTATGTGGTTTGGGCGTCTGGGTGCAAGTACGTATTCTACCACTGTCCTGAGTTCAGGATAACAAAATGGTGCAAACTGTTTACAAATGATACCCCACTTTGCACGTGCACTAGCGTGCAAAGTGGGGTATCATTTGCAAACAGTTTGCACCGTTTTGTCATCCTGAACGCAGGACTGTTTTCTATTTCTTAAGCCTTACCCATTACACTTGAATTCCACTTGTAAGTACATATAAGAAGGTTGTGCTATTAATGATTTTAATTGCAAGATATTGAAAAGGGATGTTCATATTATTCACATGGTTATTATGCGCTTGAGGAAAAGTAAGTCTCAAAAATACGTATATAATTCAAGTTTCACTTTTCAAGTGTATGATTTATACTTAAAAAATAGATTTCATTTATTTCCGAGCCTTAAAACTAAAAAAAGTTTTCTTTCTCTTCAAAGTTTTACCCGTTACTATTAGTACCAAACAAACTTACGAAACAGAAAACAATTTCTATGTAAGTAATAATCATCTGACAATATTATGACCTAATATGTTATTCGCTTTTTCCACGTCATTTCAAATAGAAAACCCCATATTTTAGGTTCCCTGGTGACCTACAACCAAATATGTATCCCGAACACCCAGTATTGTTTCCAAGCCTTCGCTAACAAGGTTTCATTCCAAGAGGCATGGCGCGACTGTCATTCCAGGGATATGTTTCTGGCAATGCCGAAAACACAAGAGGAGATTGACTTCATCAGAAACGATTTTCTTGGGTAAATTCCTTTTCTGAACTTCGTAATTTTTGTGAAAGGTGTCATGTATATCAAATATTTCACAAGGTTTTTGGCTTATTTTTAAAACGCAGCTTTTAAGTGACGAGTCGCTTGCTGTTTAAACGTTTGTTAACTTCAAAAATAAAACTTGTGTGAAGCGGCCACTTACAGTTAAAAGAAATTGAAATTGACACTCATTCCGATGATCAAAACCATTCTAAGTCGCTCACTCAGCGCTCCATTCATTCATTCCAAACACTCTCTCAAATCGATCAAAACGCTTCAAAATCCCTAGAAAACATTTCAAAATCGACCTAGACGATCATCATTTAATTCTAGTCTCTCAAATTATTCTATGATTTATTTGCTGGTATGGATCTTAAATTGCCTGATTGGTCCATGAAGAAACACAAACAGAAAATAACGTATATTTTTATTAAATGGATGTAATAAATAAAGCTAATTTTGTTCACCTTGAACAAAATTAGCGATATTGGTTTACATTCCTTGAATTCACGCAAAACTCGCTCCACATGCTCATTCAAATTCATTCATAAATCATCCAAAAATCATTCATCTTGTTAATTACATGATGTTCTTTACTGTAGGGAACTACCTAAAATCGGTTGCAAATGTCGCTTATTTTATGATAAATGAGACAGGTCATTTTAATCGCATACACAGATTGTCGGCTAAGTCTTACTGAATCATATAGAGTTGGAACCCATTAGAATCGTCTCAATGAGACGATTCTAATGGGTTCCAACAATAAGCGAATAAATTATAAACACTATTTAGTTAAGAATGTCTACCTTTTCTATAGATTTTGCCTACATTGAAGGGACTAATGTGAGGGGCGCTTAATAAAATTGGACACTTATTAGAAGTGGTCTCTCGAGCAATATCAACTATACTCCAATGAAGAAGTCTGGAGTATATGGTCCAAAACATCCCGCGCGGAAAAATACAAAAAACACGCCATTATGGTGATTTTTTAACTTTCGCACCTGATAGGTGTATTTTCAAAACTGAGATCGGGAATCTTTGTAAGATAATAGATATCCCGGCTCACCGCACAAAATCTTCTTTTTTTTTTGTTTGTTTGTTTTTGTTTAACGACTATGGTGAATTCAAAAAATCTTTTAAAACCGTTTTCTGTCTAATTTTGACACCTGTATTGAGTCTATAAAATTTGGATAAATATGTTAATACTGAGAACCAGCATGTAACATTTCAGGACTTCCAACCACGATCCTGTCTGGATCGGATTAACCGATTTCTACACCGAAGGGGATTGGAGATGGATCGATAGGACGCAACTGAACACAACAGGAATACAGGCTTGGAAAGCTGGTATAAATGCATAGGCGTAACTAGGATTTTGTCTTATAAATGATTGATATCCTTATCATTTCTGATGGTTTTTATAATCATCATCATTATCATCATCATTATCATCATCATCACTCCCAATCATAACACATTATCATCATATTCATGTTTACTAGCATAATTTTAAATCATTACATAATATCATTTTAAATGCACGAATATATATGATGATCAATACCTCATATTGTTATAGAAGGCCTCATTGTAAATAAGTTCTTCACTATATTGTTTGTATGATGACAGCTTAATGGGCTACCTTCTTTAAATAAAGATTTTATTATTATTTTTATTATAATTATAAATTTATACGCACTCAGAAGGCGACAATCATAGAATATATAGGATAAAGGCGATATGTTGACAGTGACGAAAGATGAATTTCCTCCCTCTGCTCCCCTTTTCTATGATTTGACATTGTTGGGTAATTTGTTGAATCATCAAAACATCGTAACTACAGCTTGAATAAGCCGTAGTTTCGATGTTAAGATCATTCATCAACGTCTTTTTAAACGACATTTTTCGAAAGAGGATTAATTTATTTTACGCAATTGCGTTATGTGCGTAATGATAGTCACGCGCTTGTAAATGGTATATGATTAATTCTGCGACCCATTCGCGAAACTGGTCATCTGGGAAGACCGAAAAATGTCGAGCCTAGTCAGGCTGCAAAGTCTGACTAGCGTCGACATTATTCGTATTAAGCATATTTAATTAGTCTTTTGTCCCCCACGGATTTCCTAAAATTAAGAGATGGGTCACAATTATTTGAAATAATGATTCACCAAAAAGCCCGCAGACTGTAAGTTGTAACTTATTTCAAATTACATGTATGCTAGCGATTCTATTGTTTTCTTGTCATTTTGTGAGTTTATTCTTGGATCACGAAAAGACATCGATATTTTTTTAAACAAAAGAATACCATTTCTTTCTCGATCTCCAAAATCATACATTATTCATTCATTCTAAATAAGGATAACTCGGAAACCTTGTTAGTTTAAGTTTTCACTACTACGACATGTTCATCACAAAAGAAAAAGAAGCTTTGCAAGAATCATGGAATACAGAAAGCAACTGCGCAAGTAAAAAACTTGCTGGTCTCCATTTTTTTCTACACAGAAAGATATATATTTTGCAAATTCCTACAGTTTTAAGATCATTTTCAGTATCATTTACTAATGGACTTTTCTTAAACCCGGGCAATTTTTGATGTGCTTGGTTATCAGAGTTTGTTTTTGTTGTTGTTGTTTTTGTTTGTTTGATTGTTTGTTTGTTGTTTTCGTATGTTTTACTTATTCGTTGTTGTTTTTGTTATGTCATAGCCTTCTTTTTTTTTTAATTTTCAGGCGAGCCGCGTGACGGTTATGGTCTCGATGAAGATTGTGTTCAAATACAACAGGGTGGCTGGAATAACGTCGTCTGTACTAACAATCGGTCCTACCTTTGTCAGAAATATCACTCAGGTAGCATAAGGCTATCTTGTAATTTGAAATGTACAAAACATGTCATCAAATTTCTTTGAGACAAACAGCCATGTGTTCAGGATCATAAAACGGTGCAAATAGTTTTCCAATTATACCCCGCTTTGCACGTGCAAAGTGGGGTATAATTTCTCTGTTTGCACCGTTTTGTGATCCTGAACGCAGGGCTGAACTTGACTGAGTTTTGAAAAGAGCGAGTCAATTAAACAAGCATTGACGAGCTAAAGACTGCATATTGTTTCACTATTTATCGTGTTTAAATCGCAATTAATTACATATAGGTTGTAGGGTATCGCGATGGCACGTTGAGAGCTTATTCATTCATTTGTCCGTTTACTCGTAGATTCGTTTGTTTGAATGTTTTGAATTGCACAATGTATCTTTCAGTTTGCAGTTCGACGTCGCCCTACAGATACCAAGACTTTTGTTTCAAGTTATTTATCGGACAGTACTACACATATGATAATTCAAAGTCTAAATGTATCACGGACAAAGGATACCTCGCAATGCCGAAAACAAGTGACGTCAACCAGTATATTGGCAACATCAACTTTGGGTAAGATTCATGAATAAACAAGTTATATTTCTGTATGTTTTAACACTCGATATTTAACGAGACTAAAATACCTATCGAGGGGTAAAAGCAAATATGTAGGCACGAACAGTGGTTTTGCAATGGTGATCCTTCGATGTAGATGTATGGAGGTAAATGTAAAGTCGACTTCACAATTTCATAAAACTAAAAAAAGGCTTTACTCATAGAATATACATGATGAAACTGGAGATGTACACATGACCTGTCACGCGAAAAGGGACAATCTTGGAGCTCTGTAAGCTAAATATTTGAAAAAAAGACTGGGTCCATCATAGGTCAACCAGAGGTCGCAATTCAAAAATTCTTTCACAGGAAGGTAGATTGATCATTGTAGATGAAATCAATCAGCTAAGTGCGAAAAGTTTCGACCCTAGTCGGTCTGCGCAATCCGCACAGACTGACTAGGGTCGGCACTTCACGCACTATCCGGATGGTCCCTTTTCGTGTGACGGATTATATATTTGTATCCCATTGTTGACACCAGAGACATAAAAATATTTTGAACCTGACTAGACTGCATTAACTGTGTTCCTAATCTGGATCGTTAGACGTTTCTTCATTGGGCTGACGTTTTTTAAATGTCTAAAACGTTTTGTAGTTCTGAGCGTAGGGTTGGTCTCTCTTTCGAGGCTCCTGTAAAATAAAGGATTTGTTGTTTACTCGATGAAGAATACACTGAAACAAACAATTACCGTATATACTCTATTTATACAGTGGTGAAGAACTTTGGCTCGGTCTGTACGCTGTAATGAACAGAGGGTTCTATTGGGTTGACGGAGACAGCGTGACTTACAATATAAATGCCTTACCCCTAGGTATGAAGTTATGCATTGTTTGAATTTTAATAATTATTATTTAAATGATTAAAGTTCGCTGCATAAATAGAGTATTTTCCTTTATCGACTTCTCTACATTATAAAAAAATTAAGATTGCTTTTGACGAGATGGATGTTTTGTTCGAATATACATATAAAGATATATTCGTCGCTGGATCTTTATTAAAGATTTGATTTCTCTTATTTTTCAACAAACTAAAGATTAGTCTTTCTTACATCTAGTGAAAATGCAATGTTCCTATAGTTATGACCTCCCTTTACAGTGGCCACGAGTGCGGCTAGATTTGTCTACATGGATAGCGGAGGTAACTGGTCTTTAGATGAGAGAATAGCGGAGAAATCCGTAATATGCATGTATGAAGATTCATGTAAGTTATATGATATGTATGCTGGTATTTTATATCGGTTCATCGATTAACCCTTTCCTGTTTTACAAAATTTTGGACCTGTCCAAATTCAAAGGTTTTGCAGATGAGAATTTAAAGTGGATTTAATTTGAAAATAACCATTCAGTAGAGTAGAAAATAGCGTGGAAAAAGAAGAAATTGCTTGTCAGAAGCAATTTCTTCTTTTTTCACAATGTTTTCTCAATCATAAAAATCACAGACAAGTAAAAAGCAGGGATTAAACAGCAAAGGGTTAAATACCCATCAGGGCCCGAGGTTATAAAACTTTTCTCAGGCTCAACTACGAATTTTCTCAAATTTTAAATTTAAATAAATGTATGAAAATACATAGAAAGTCAGCCAAGCACGAAAGGTTTCTACCCTAGTCAGCCTAGGCAATCGACGTTGGTCCACTAGAAGGTTTTGCAATCCCCTTGTGATCCTTTTAATCATGATTGGTCTAGTGATTATTTCCCTATTTTTTTTTTCATCTAAATGACTTTTTGTTCTACAATTTACCAATTGAGTATTTGCTTTTGATACCTTAAACAAAAATGATACTTATGACATAAAAATGTATCAGATTTATAATGCATTTAAAAGAGGACATTTTTATTTTAGCGACTTCGACGACCCAAACGTCGAATCCATCAACGTCATCGACGTCAGCGGTAAACACGTCACAAATTAATCTAAACGGATACTGTCCATGTAGCCAGACAGACGGAAAAACTGCCGCTGAACTTTTCCGTGAACTTCTCATCGATAAATTTTCCCTGTCGAAGACAAAACGCTTGCACAGCTGCGCGCCTGACGACCGACTGTCCGCAAAGTGTCTTGGGGTCACGGGAGTTTTTGTTATCATCTGTGCGTGTGGTGTCATTGTTATCAATGATTTGTTGAATGTGTTCAACCCTGGTGTGTTTGTCATCAAAAGTAAGAGAAAATTTGGAAATGGTTATGCGAGTCAGCATGCATGCAAACTCGAAGAAGAGGCATGGGAAAGAATTGTTAGAAATTTGTTTAATAACAATTTATAGTTGTTATCTGCATTTGACCAAAAGGAAGGTGAGATCTTAGACAGAGCTTATATTGATCTTCTCCTTGTCATATTCAAAAAATCTGCCTACGTTCTCATAAGTTTTACAATAGAGTTGATTTGAAATTGTTATTGTAGTTTAATTGTATTAGGCTAACTTTTGAAAATAAAATATGTTGAAACCACAGGAAAACTGTTTTTTACGGGTAAATCCGCAAAGCGTATCTTATCTCTCTGTTCATGCATCTGTCTGTATGTATACGTCACTCAGTAGGCCGTTTACGTCAAGAATATTCTCAGGAAGTATTGCATGAATTATAATCACATTTTACACAAAAGGGGCCTGTTTTACTAAATATCTTACGATCATTTTTGCGAAAGTCAAAAATTAAAGTTGCTTCTACAGTAGTAACTTAATAGGCCTATGGCATTCTGCCATGCATTATATCATTGGAATCGTCTCCTCATGGCGATTCCAATGAGTTGATAGGCAGAATCTTATGATCTTATACTGAATGAAAACACCAGATACGATTTATGAATTTGACGTACGACTGATTTCTTCGTAAGTAGTAGTAAAACGGGCCTCTGATCGTGGTATCATTGTTTTCAGATTGACCAGCATGGATATTAACATGGAATAAGTAATGTCTGTGCATTGTTATCTATCTCCTTTTTTTTCTTATACGATATAAGAAGCGCATGCATTGAAATCAAAATAATTGTTTAAAATAAATCTCGAAAATCTTAATCAATATGGGATATTCAAAAACAAAAAATCTCTACGAAGAGATTATGTCACATGGCGCGTAATTTAACGTCATTGTGCTTTCTCCTATGACGTCATTTCCGTGTTCGTGAAAATGGCCGACGGTTATGGTCTGATACTACATTTAATAATTAGTTTTCTTTTAAAGTCAACTCTCTCTTTCACTGACTTTCAAAACGACTCTATTGCGCAACAGATCTATAAAACCTTGGATTTTGATAGAGCCAAATATCGTTTATACATTGCGGGGCATTTTATGGCGGCACACAAATATTACGGAGTTGATTACAGAAAATTTGCAGAGGGTGCGAACACAACCAGAGATGATCGAGTGTTTTACAGACAGTTTCCTACGCCGCCTCTTCAAGAAATGCATCCTGATCTGGCCACACGATGTAAAGAGAGTCTACAAAAATGTATTGAAATGGTATATGAAAAGGCGAAGGACTCTTTCACGCTGAGTAAGTTCTTTATATCCAAAGATAGAATTAACTGTGATAATAGTACAGATGGACGCCCCTTTTACACGCCATTTAAAAGCGCAAAAGACATGTTCATTTTCCGGCAAACAGCATCATACTATTTGTGTTCCTACGCTGTACATTGGAGGAAATTAGGTAAAGAAGTAGTCCATCTACAACACTCGGGCGAACCGGGCTGTCTAGAACATCTAATCTACGTGAGTGACGTGTCAAATGAACAACGAGAGTTGCTTTTACAAAATGAAGGACAACCTTATGCTATAAACGATTTCAGGTCAAGGAAAGAATACAACTCGGTCCACAGCGGAGCAATGTGCGCCATGCTGTGGTTTTGTCCAGACCCTTGTTTAGGACGTTCAAACCGTGGTACCGTATTCAAGGTTCTCACATATTCTGACGATAGAGGTAACCGCTGTAGAGACCTTGGAGATCCAAGGTGTGATTGGGATTATAAAGCCAATGAAAACTTCGAAGACTTCATCAGGAATAGGTTCAACGTGTCTTGTAATTGCTACTATAACTACAAAGGTTTTAGATGGAGCAACGAGTTTGATCTCTGTTTAGACATTGACGAATGCAAGGAGAAGACAGCCTGGTGTCGAGGGAGTAAAACCTGTGTCAACACACCGGGCTCGTACAAATGTGTCTGTCCGAGAGGTTTTGCTGAAAATCCGGCGACTGAGCTCTGCGAGGTCATGTCAGATGACATGCTTCTTGAACTCTCAACGGGTTTAAAACACAATATTTCGGTGCTGTTGTTAGGAGTGGCCTTTGCCTTAAGTTCTATTGGAAATATGTGACTTATAGAACTTTTATTGAGCTCAATTGTGTTTTTTTCCAACATTTTCACATGTAAGTTATGGACAGGCCCTGAGCTGCCTTGTCAGCCACGCAGCATAACACAGTGTTTCAAAAATATTTTCCTATTAAGAATGGACACCCTTAGTCAGAATTTAACTTACTTTTTTTAAAGCTAAAAACGCATCCATGCTGTCAAAAAGGGGTAAAAGACCTCCGTCATCTTTGTCAAACCTTTTCTTTGGTGATTGAGATTGATCAGCATCGTAACCGCAGCTTTTTCAAGTTGTAGTTACGACGCTAAGTCCCCCAGCGACAAGTTTCTCTCTCTTCTAGAACGAAGATAAGATGATTTGAAGACAAGCGATGTTTCAATACCTGCATCTGGCAAAGCGGGATACAAGCACAACCGTGCAAAACGGGGTATAATTTGAAAACTGTTTGCACCGATTAGTAATCCTGGAAGCAGGAGTGGCTTGTGCTCTATTAATTTTGTAAGAGAAAAACGGCGCAGCTACGACTTTAAGGTTGCCCTCTTATGGTTTGCATTTTGCTTCATGTCCGTAACATTTTTCAGATAGATAAGTTGAAAACTTTTAAATAATTAAGTATTGTTTCATTACGGAGGCAAAGGGGCGGGGCTACAGTAAGTTACATCGTGAAATTGACATCCACCTCAATCAAAACCATTCTCAACCGCTCACTCAGCGCTTCATTAATTCATTCCAAATTCTCGCTCAAACCAATCAAAAACGATCAAAGCTATTGCAAAATATCGATTCAACAACTTCATTTAAAATAAATTTAGAAAGAGAAAAATCGAGATTTCACTGACATAATTCAAATTGTAAGCGTCTAGTAGGTTCTTGAAGAAATAGAAAGCTATCTATAGAACTTGTATTTATAATTTATTTCAGGGAGGTAATCAATATTGCTAATTTTGTTTATCTTGAACAAAATTTTCGATACAGGATTACCTGCAAATTAAATCACTCAAACTCGCTCGACACACTCATTCAATTTCATTCCCGCTTAACTTTGTCAGAATTGGTTAAAATAAACGAAATCAGAGTCAAATCTTTTTGTATTTTCTCTGTTTTTTGCTGTGAAATACCGAGCGATAATCTACCGTTATATCTCGATAATCTACCGGTGATTATCATAGAATGTATTTTGTGTCCAACCTCCAGGAAAATCATTCAAAGGAAATGAAAATAAAACTTTACAATCTGTCTCAGTATTCATTGCTTCTTTAGAGCTCTTTCTAATGCACTTTCCTCGCAGAGTGAAGATGCTCGGTATTTTTTTCTCTTATTTTTTTAAGACAAACTTATCCGTTTGCGTCGTATATTTTAAGGCCGCCGTTATAGCACAGTTTGTAGCGCATTGGACTATCATTCTTAAGTTCCCGGGTTCGATTTCCGACTTTTCGTCTTCCACGAATGGGTCGATAATCGTAGACCTATGTGAAATAACAATGGGAGGCTATGAAAGGGTGTAATGGTAGTACTACCGTTGTGAGAAATACCAGGAACCCGTTGTTGGGTGTTCCAGCTACCGTAAAATGACGTTGAAAATAGTGTTGGAAACAGAGTGAAACCCAATTCAAACAAAATCGAAATATATTTTGACCGTGACACTCTACCTCATAGACAGTCCTCGCAGTGCGAACGATTAGAAGATTCGACCTGTTTTAACCCTTGTCATGCTGAACCCGGAATATTCCAACTTTAACAGGGGGTATAGACAATGATCAGCCTGCACATAAGTGCAGTCAGACCTTAGTTCATACCACATGAAGTTCATTTTTTAAACCAGAAAGGTGTAAAATGATGCATTTCCGAAATCAATACTCACATTTGGCAGCTTCCAGTGCTTTAAGCACTTTGATTTTACATTTATTTAGGAAAAAAAAACATGACAAGGGTTAAGATACTTTCTGTCCTTGTTTATCTACAGAGCCGTAATTAAAAAACTGCCTCGCATGAAGGATGGTAAAACGGTGCCAACTGTTTGCAGATTATATCCTGATTATATTCTGCTTTGCACGTGCACTTGCGTGAAAAGCGGGGTATGATATTGTTTGCAAACTGTTTTTCCCGTTTCGTCAACTTGAAAGCAGCCATGGCTGCTCAGACTGAGATGCCCAGGTAGACTGGGGGCTTTGCCATACACCCAAGTGAAATCAATTGTCGGAAATATTGGCAGATCATATCGATGGTTTGCGTTTTTGACTGATTTTTAAATTGATTGATTAATCAATCAGTGTTTGACTGATCATTCACGGAACTAGACTTATCCTGGTTCGTAGGAAGTATTTACAGTAACTGCGGTCACATAGAGGTCCATATCAGGGCAAATTGTAAATTGTCTACAAATCATGCCTAATGCAATAAAATTGAACTTTGAAGTACCCGCTTTCATATTTCGGCCTTAAAAAGGAATTTCATATCGTAAAGTTGACGTCATGACGTCATCAAGGGGCGGTCTCCTTTTTTTAGGGACCAAATCAGTAATTGTCCATTTGTTTTAGGAAATAATAAACCAATTTTCATCCCGAAAACGCCATTTGTTTCGTAATAAGACGCCTGATGTTATGTTTTATTGATATGAAGAGATAAGTGCAAGAAATACAATAAAGTGTAACGTATTAAATGTTAATGCCTTCTGCGTTGCTGTTTTCGAGTACAGTTACTGTAAATATTGCCTTTTTTCTCAAAAATTCGACCATGTTATCTGTCCGCAATTACCTTAAAGATCGGGTTGTCTAGATGCAATTGGTCAGAATTGGGAGGGGAAACTAGCCTGAAACCTAGAAAAGCCCCCATCCCCCCCCCCCCCCCCCGCACCCGTTCTGGCCTAACAACTTACATTGAAATATTCGCGGTTCCTTGTATTACATGTGGCTATCGATCCGACAACGCAATTACTGTAGAAATAGTTGATGGCGCGTAAATGACGTCATAGTCTTTAATGACGTAATCAGAATTTCAAGGAACAAAATGGCGAATAGAGGACGTTCTGTTATACTCATCGTGATTCATGTACTTTTTATAAGTAAAAGTTCGGCTTCATTTCCAAAAGATTCTATTGCGCAGAGTATTTTTAAATCACTGGACTTCAACAAGGATAAATTTCGCTTATACATGGTGGGTAATTACATGGCCGCCCATAAATATTTCGGCGCCGACTTCAGATATTTGGCGGGAGACATTTCACCTGACGATCAAATATTTTACAAGAAATTTCCGTCCAGGACACTTCGAAAGATGAACACTGATCTAGCAACACAGTGTAGCTTGAGTGTCGAGTCCTGTATAGATTCGGTGTACGAGATAGCGAAAAATTCGACAACCTTACGAAAGTTCTTCGCATCAAAAACTGACGTAGCTACCAGTGATGACATCATTCCAGATTTTGCTCCATTTCAAAGTGCGTATGATATGTTTATATTCCGTCAAACGGCTGCCTACCACTTATGTTCTTACGCCGTCAACTGGAAAGATCTTGGCGATGAACTTAAACATTTACAGCATACAGGCGAACCCGGATGTCTGGAATATTTAGTGCATGTAAACGAAGTACCCGACACACAGCGAAGCCTAGGTCTACAAAAGAAACCACCAGACGTAATTAATGACTTTCGGTCTGGAAAGAACTTTAATCGAGTTCATAACGGAGTTATGTGTGCGCTGCTGTGGTTCTGTCCAGATCCTTGCCTTGGTCGAAAAACTCGAGGATCAATAAACGGCGACAGAAAAGTTGCGTATTCTCTCGATACTGGCAACCCTTGTAGGAAACTAAAAGATCCGACTTGCGATTGGGATTTTGAAGCCAATAAAAACTTCGAAGATCTCATTCGAAATAAGTTCAACATCACCTGTAACTGCGAAGCGGACAACAAGGGGTTTAAATGGAGTAACCAGTACGGACTCTGTATTGATCGCGACGAATGTTACGAGAAAGCCGTAACGTGCTCGGAAGATGAAGTGTGCCGTAACACCCCTGGTTCGTATCAGTGTACTTGTCCAAGAGGGTTTCTTGAAGACCCAATTACTGGACAGTGCCAAGTGATGGATATTATTTCAGGAAAAGTGTCCGCTTACATTGCAGCCCCGCCTGTCGCCGCCAATAAAGAAGCGTCAAATGGTGACTTGGTATCAGATATGATGGCTATCGTTGGTTTATCGAGTGGAAACCAGTTGTCGTCTCTTTATCTTTCCAATCTAATTGCCATCATTTATTTATACACTTTTTAAACTTTGATTATTTACAGATAATTGCGTAATGATAATACAATTTTATAAAATATAGGTTTGGATTTTGTATGACGGGAACTATTTAGCGTTTGTAAAGGCTGACCACAGGCTACTCGTACGATTGCTCACTAGAATACGCATGTAATAATACTTGTATTAATCATGTTTTTCGTCGGTTTGCGACCAAAACCTCGTAACTACTGTAGATATAAAATTTTGGTCGGCTAGTGACGCCTTTTTTGTTAAGTACGCTACTAGTACATGATAAAACGACCAAAGTTTCAATCTTTAGAGGACGTGATATAAGAATTGACTCCAAATGGACCCTAACAAAGTAGGCAAGTAGCAGTGTTAGTCAAATTGTGGTGTCAGTGCAAACCTGTCTATTCATTAGATAGTTACCATAGTTTTGCAGCAGACATGTGAGATATCTACAAAATGAGTAGATACAGTTAATAACTTTGTGAAATTGACCGTCATTCCGATCAAAAACCATTCTAAAACGGTCAATCAAACAATTCAAAAAAGCTCTAAACTCACTGAAAAAGATAGAACCGACATCACCATTCAGAATAAATAAAGCTAAAAAGAATTGCTTAACCCTTTGCTGTTTAATCCCTGCTTTTTACGTGCCTGTGATTTTATGGTTGAGAAAACAATGCGAAAAAAGATGAAATTGCTTCTGACAAGCAATTTCTTCTTTTTCCACACTATTTTCTACCCTACTGAATGGTTAGTTTTCCAAATAAATGCACTTTAAATTTTCGTCTGCAAAACCTTTGAATTTGCACAGGTCCAAAATTTTGTAAAACAGGAAAGGGTTAATTCGATATAATAAACATAATTCGAATTGTACGCGTCCGATAGTTTCTTCAAGAAAAGGGAAGCTATTTATAGAACTCCCGTGCAAATTTTATTGAAAGGGGGGTAAAAGATATCGCTAATTTTGTCTTCCTGAAAAAATAATAAGCGATATTGGCTTACCTCTCTTCAATTTCACTCAAAATTCACTCCACGCTCTTATTCAATTTTGTTCTAAAATCATTCAATTTCACGATGTTCTACTGTAAAATCTAATTTTAGCGCATCGTTGATGGAAGATCTAAACGTCGTAGCTTTAACTTGAATAAGTTGTAGTTACGACGTTCTTGTTGCCATTCAAAAAATGTTGATTTAATAGGCTAAGAAAATCGGAGGCTAATTTCAATGATCGCTTGAGTGCATGATTTGGTTTTGGATATCAACAAAAAGTTAGAAGACAAATGTATATATATAGAACTCGAAATTCATTTGTTATATATTTGTGAATAAAAAAACATAACTTGCCTTTTGGGAAATAAACGTTTGTGTATTTAGATCATCAGATCACCCCCCCCCAAAAAAAAAAAAAAAAATACTGTACCAAGCAAGATACCATTACTATGTGATTTCAACCTAGAAACTATAACAAATAATAGCTGTAGTAACAAGGTTATAAGATTGCCTCGGCCGAAATAAAGTGACGTCATAACAGCAAACCGGAAGATTTCGGGGCAATTTTTTTTGTCATTTAAAGTTGATGTGTTATTTTTGTTGTTCAGTATATAACAAATTATAGCTGTTGTTACAAGGTTGTAAGACTGCCTCAGATTAAAGCCATTTCCCATCTCCCATGGACTTGAAAACATCAACTATACATTTAAGATGCAGAAATGAAATTACACAAAATGTCACATGTATGTACACGCGCACAATGGGGTATCATCTCCAAAACGTTTAGCAATATTTTTATCCAGATCACAGGACAGGATTGGGAGTTTAAGGGCTATTCTTTAATCTTAAACTTCAACTTCGCAATTGAATAAAATAAATTTGTGAACTAAAGCTAAAACATCAGTCTTATATTTGATTTTGAATAAAGGCTATTTGAGGTACAACAAAGAGTGTTCTTAACTCCAGAGTCTGAACTTTGACTTTTATAAAATTCAATGGTCAATAACTAAGTCCAAAGAGTCTAAACTTTGACCTTTATAAAACTCCATTGGCAATAACAAGGGTTAAAAGAATGAGTTTTTTTAATGTTTAAGCTTACAAAAGATGATAACTCAGTAAAGAACAAAAAACATACAATAATGATAAGATTTAATATGAGTGATGTAACTCTACATTATGATACAATTGATAACGATGATTGAAAAATACTTTCTTAAAGTTGTAACAAAAAACAAATCTTCAATGTCAAATAGGTAATGAATACATATTATGTGCCATCCATAAAAAAATAGACCAAATACTAACTAATATAGCGACTTCTTTTTTAAATAGACTGCAACATATTGATAGCTCAGTGGAAAACAAGTGTAACTGCCTATATGTTAGTTGGCAGTTACAATTGTTTTCCACTGACACATTGATATTTATACCTAATGCTGCAAGGTGCCATCTTGTCGAACCAAGGGTTACAAATGTTTTACTTATTTATGGAGAGGAAGCTATTGATTCGATACCTATTGACTCATGAAGATGGCCAGGTGCTTGATTTTGTAAAAATTATTAAGTAAAACAAGTCCATACTATACGGGTGTCATTCCTTGACTGCAAGTTGTAAATCTATTTAAGGCAATATCAAAGTCAACAAAGTGGTAAATTCTCACAAGATACGTTTGTTATATTCCTAGTTGTCTAGGTATGAAAAACAACAAAAGGAAATTACTCAAAAATAATGTTAGGTAGAGTTACAGTTTGTGTGCACTACACTCTGTAATACTGAGAGGAACATTACAGGTAGAAGGACCATAATAGTTCTGCAACATTATGGACAACATGTTCTTTCACAATGTTAACCGGGGTTTCCTAATGAAAATTATTCAATTTCAATTTTGTCAGACAAAATTTTTTTTCAAAATTTTTCTACATTATACACTTATCTAAGATTCATGTAAGAATCTGAGCAATGCACTATGATTTTGTGCCTGTACAATTATTTTTTTTAAAATTCCGATTTAACTCTGCTAGCAATTATCTCCATTTCAAATAAATAACAAGAGCATTGCCTATGGGTACGAAGCTTGGCTACCGGTGCAGGATAATACAAAAAATCTGATAAAAAAGGGTATAACTTTGACAAAATACTTCCAGATTTATTCCCCTTGATAGTCTGGATAGCTCTTGTGATGGTGACCACACATGCCATGTTTCATGGAGATATCTTCAAATAACAACAGAGATATGACCAAGGTTAAAGTTTGTCTAGAAGCCAACGCCAATTCAAAAGTGTGCTCACTATACCTCGGGATTATCTCAGAAAAAACAGCCGAGCTAATAATGAAATAAATTCAACAGCTTACAATTTGGTCTGCCATTATGCTTAAGGTCGTGGACCCGTAATAGATCTGCATCATTTTGCCACTCATGAACTTTAACAATGTTGACCAAGGTTTCCTAATGAAAATCATTAGGAAACCTCTGTTAACACTGTAAAAGTTCATTACTTGAGATGTTGCGGAACTATTACGGGTCCACTACCTTAAAGTAGGTCACCTGCTTATGAGAAATTTTGAAATTAAGCCTGATGACATGATTCTTCGCATACCTTGGATTGACTTAGCTTTCAAGTTTTTACCTCAATGGCATCACACAATTCAAAATTTAACAATAGGACGCTATTGCAGCAATGTGTAATTGATAAGGTGAATGAGTTTGAATGATTTCCAAATGAAATGGAATGAGGGGGAGGAGCGTGTTTTGAATGGAGGGAACAATATATCCCTAATTTCATAAATAAGCAATAATTAAAACTATTTTAGCAGTATTTTGAACAATATTGGAGTGTTTTTTCAATGGTCTTTCAATGGTTTGAGTAAGTGACTGGAATGGATGAATGGAGCACCGAGTTTACAATTCAAAATGGTTTTGATCAAGGTACATGTTACGTTAAAATTGCTGCATCCTTATTTTCTGGTTGAGACTTTGAAAATGTAAGAACATGATCCAAAAAATCTCTCGTTGCCTGGAATTGCTTGTAATGTCTTCATGGTCCAGAATTTTTTCTTTACCAAAAACCAAAGGTAGCTGCGAACTTCTTTGAAGGACATGACCAGGGTTTATATACATGTACTTCATGTATACTTTTCACAAAAACTCTTCATGTTCTAACATCAAATATTCTTTCAACGTGGATGGCAGAGGAAGTTTATCTACTTTTCTAAGACCACTTGGGCCCATCGTGTCTCGTATTGCACATCGGCAGTAATGCTGTAACGTCCGCGGCTCTTTGAATAGTTCTTTATACCATGACAATTTCGTAAACATATTTTCTGAGAAAAATCGAGCAAGGAATTGTTCCCGTTGTCGAAGTGGAACAAACTGTTGTGGTTGTTGTTGGGGAGGATTACCAGCTGGGGGATTTGAATTTGAGAGAATCATTCCAAGACCCAGGGAGTCCAGGGTCGGCAATGTTGGTGTACATTTGGCTATTGCACTCAGTATTGTGGTGTCATTGTTTCGACTCCGAAGTTCACTTTGTAACACAGACTCCCCTGTCTTGTTGCGAATGTTATAGTTTGCACCATATGCTAATAGTAATACTGCTGCTTCTGGTCTTCGTTCGTGGGAACTGATGTCATTAAAACAAACGTAGTGTAAAGGAGTGTAGTTGGCTGAAAAACAGATTCAAAACATGAAACATTTAAGTAAAAGAAACCTCACATGACATTCACAAATCTTTCTCATGCGCTCTGATGCCTGGAAAAAAAGGGATAAAATGCCAGAAAACCCACTTCCAATGCCTAAATTTTAGGAACTTTTTGAGACTTTTTTAATTTGAGATGAATTTCCTCTAATGATTGTTTAGAGGGATTTCACCTTAAATTAAATGGAAAACAGCATAAAAGACATCAATTTTAATGACATTTTTAAACCAGAAAATGCATACTACATAAAAGCTTCCTGGCCATGTAATGTATAGCTCCAGGGAACCCTTATTAGGAGAAATACATTGCAACATGTTTTGCTTTTATTTGTAAATTTATCTTTAGGTTTAACCATGATACCAGTACTTTTCAAACACATGCAGTTGTATAAACTTTTGTCTGTTGACACTGAAATCTGGGTTGGGCTAAGAATTTAAATATTCCGTAAGATATAAATGTAAAACTAGAAAGCCATGAATGGCTTGTGTCGCTCCACAGGCTTGAAATTCTTGTAAAAGCAAATAAAAGTTTTGACTAGTTTTTTAGATATTTTGGGTTTTACTGATGTTGAAAATGATTTTCAGTTTCAACTATATAATATATAGAGAAATGACCTCCGCCCATAAAGGACATATTTTTCATCCAATCAAAATAATTTTTGGCTGCATGATAATGGGTCACCCAAAGATCATACCAAAAATATTTGTTTGAAATCCATCAATTACATTCTTAGAAAATGATTTTCAAAGTTTCCACTATATAACAAATTGAGAAATGACCTCCGCCCATAAAATATATATTTTTCATCCGATCACAATTTTTTTGGTAGACTGATAAATGGTCACTCAGGCAATATTTCAGTGAAATTTGGTTGATATCCATCAATTACAATCTGAGAAAATGATTTTCAAAGTTTCCACTTTATAACATATTGAGAAATGACCTCCGCCCATAAAATACATATTTTTCATCCGATCACAATTATTTTTGGAAGACTGATAAAGGGTGACTAAAGGATCATTCAAGTAAAATTTACTTTATATCCATCACTTAGATTCTGAGATAATGATTTTGAAAGTTTCCACTATATAACATATAGAGAAATGACATCCGCCCATAAAATGCATATTTTCCATCTGATCACAATAATTTTTTGTAGACTGATAAAGGGTTACCCAAGGATCATTCATGGAAAATTTGATTGGTATCCATCAATTAGAATCTGAGAAAACTCACTTTTTACCATATTTGGAAATTAGCCACGCCCATAAAATCCATGTTTTTCATTGGATCAAAATTTCTTGAACAACTTTGAAAGAGGGTCACCCAAGGATCATTCCTGTGAAGTTTGGTTGAAATTCATCCAGTAGTTTCTAAGGAGAAGATTTTTAAAGAAAAAGTTTACGACTGGACGCACCGACGACGGACACAACGCCATGACAATAGCCCCAGTGGCTTTCAGCCAGTGGAGCTAACAAGCATACCCCATTCAGCAGACTTACAAGTTTTTTCAGGGAGATTCACATCAGTGTTGTAACCATTTTTCACAAGTTCTCTCAAGATGTCCATATTGAAGTGTTCTCCTGTCCGTACAGCAAGATGTAGTGGGGAAACACCCCTGTTGTTAAGATGGTTGACATCCGAGCCATGATTCAGAAGCTTGGCCACACAGTCTAGCATGTTGTTCTTGACACATTCGTGGAGAGGTGTATCACCTATAGCAGCAGAAATGATAAACTTTTATCAGAACATCATGAATGTTTTTCTCTTTAATGCTTTCCAGTGGAATATCAAGATATAATGGTAGATTATCATTTCAATGGCTTAGTGCAAAACAGTTGTAACTGCCTATAAACATATAGGCAGTTACAACTTTTTGTGCCAAGCCATCAATTTGATAAACTCCCCACCTAACCCGCAAAATTAATATAAAACTTATACCAATCTTTCGCTAATTTCACCCTGTGTGATGTCATCTTACATGAAAATTATCATGAACATTAAATAAAAATCACATGCAAAATAAGGCATTTTTAGAAAATTTATCCTAAAATTTTCATATTGTGCCTCATTTTGGCATTTATGAGATTGAAATTTTCAATATAGATAGGGTATCACATAAAATGCATTTCTGGCAAAAATTGGTTGAAAATGAATCAAATGAGCTTGTCCCAATTATCATTCCTATGAAGTTTGGTTGAAATATAATCAGCAGTTTCAGAGAAAAAGATTTTTTATATTTCACCTTGCCGAAAGCTAGTGTAAAAATATTGTAAAAATATAGTATTATCACCTTACAGGCCCGTTTTTTTATGACACTACAACCCTTAGTTTCCTTCTTATCTAACAAATTAGAAATTCTCCCCAGTATTGAAGAAGAGGATTAAATGAAAAGTTTAAGCACAGACAGACAGACTTTTGACAAACAACCAGCCACAACATGAGCTCTGCTGGACTTTGTCCAGTGGAGCTAAAAAATAATCAAATGCAAATAAATTTTACACTGAATCAAACAATTCACAGTCATAATTTCTAGTTGAGAAAGTATCTTATCTTATAACTATACAAATATCCGTATGATAACATCCCGTATGATATTTTTTATGATATCACATAGTTATTTTTAGAACATGATATAATGTGGTTATTTTTAGAAACTTGCATTTCAGATAGAAACACCGACGAAAACAAGACGAATATAGGTTATAAGATAAATATAATACATTCTTAGTGTATTGTATGAAAAAAATATCAAACTCGGTTGTGAGAATTAATAATTGTCTCGGCAGAGCCTCGACAATGATCAATTCTCCCAACCTCGTTAGATATTTTTTCTCATACAAAACACTAAGTATGTATTATATATATAACAATAACAATAAACAAAGCTATCAATTGTAAAGTCATTCAGCTTTTTGTTGTCTATTGCACATGTATTTATTAATGTCAATTTAATTCTGTGGTTTAAGTTTGATAATGATAATTAATATTACACTTTTATTAGACAGACACTTTTATTTGACTGAAGTAAGGAAAATAAATGTGTATTCTTTAATGCTTTTTGGTGGATTATTGAGAAATACCAGTAGAATATCATAACTCAACGGCCTAATCGGTGAAATTATCAAAAACTTGTAACCCCCTTTTGTTCATTTCACCCTATCTTATCTCATCTAAGTGGAGCCCAAAAAGTGACATCATCATATAGGTAATATAACAAACACAAGTTTAAAAAAAGTTCCCAAACCTTTTACATTTTGTCACATTTTATTATTTATGTATTAAAAAAAACATATCAATCATTTGTTTTTTGAGTAAATATATTTTATAATTCATTTCATGAACAACAAAAGCTGCATTTTCAAATATACTTTGTTGTTCACTCAATGAAATATTAATCTACCCTACACTGAAAGTGTAATAGTCCGTGGGCCAGGAGGGGTCACCGTGCACGCCCCTAAGGGCTCTCCGCGAGTGGTATGGAAATGTTCATAGGACCTCCCTGAGTGAGAATCACGATGTTAACAGCGGGTCCCGACTGCCATTCCGAGTGGTTTTCTAGATGGCAGCCAAAAATAAATTCATTTTACCTTTGATACACTATAGAGGGATTTTGATCATTTTAAATATTTTTCGAGGGTCGAAAACATGTATATTTTGCGTTCTGGTAAAACACTTAATTACTTAATATGATTGTAAAGGTCCAAACTTCCGAAATGGGAGATGGCAGCCAGTTCTAGCTAAGATTTTTGCTATTTTTTCGATGAATGCATTGAGATAAAAGTGTTAACCATGTACTACACAATATATCATAATGCAAAGTGCTATGATATTGTTGATATGACCTTCCCGAGTTCAAATCAAGTTGTTAACATTCGATATTTTGGGTCCCGACAGCCTTTTGGTGTGTCTACATGGCAGCCAATGCAAATACAAGTAAATAAATCGGAACAACTTGTATACGAGCAAACTTTATTTTTGATCTTTAGGGGCCAAAAACATATATATATATACTTGGTGTTCTAGCTACAAACTGGAAAAAAACTAAATTCTATTTGAAGATCGAACATCCTGAATGGTAGATGGCAGCTAATCTTGAATATGGAATTTGCCAATTTTTGCTGCAGAGCATTAGACAAGAGGAGACGAACCATCCTAAAACCCTTTCTGAGAGTGCAAAAGAATGTTTCACCGATCTCACCGAGTGAGATTCAAAAATCTTTTAATTGATAATTTGCGTCCCGACTGCCTTTACGGGCATTTTCTACGTGGCAGCCAAGAAGATGCTTGAATTACATTGGAATCCCTATGCAAACATTGTTTCACTCATTACACCTATATTCAATGTCTAAGCTACCATTCTATCAATTAATGTCGAAATTGAAATCCCCCCCCAAAAAAAACCTCTGAATTTCAAACATGAATTTAATTCGTGTGTGTGTGTGGGGGGGGGGGGGGTCTGAATTTTTTTTATCAAATTAATTGTTCACAAGACCCTCCGCGGTAAAATCATGTATTAATATTAATATTTGGTATCTTTGGTTTCACCTTCTAATAAACGTTTTCAAACTGAAAGGGAAACATATTTGATTTTTTGAAATTTTCTTCTTGGTTATCTAGGGCTAATTTGATGTTCCCGAAATTCTCAAAGCGAGATGGCAGCCAGAAATTTATACAAATACGCCATATTTATTTAGCTCGGTATAGGAATACTCTCAAATTGCGACCGAAAATATCCGCCAAATTAAGTAAATGTAAAAGAATCCGAAACAATCCACCAGTTTTGCTTATTTCAATATCTTAAATTCTTGAAGGGCTCAGCAGTGCTTATCCAAACGTAGCTGATACATTTAGAAATTCATATATCAATTTGTTTAGGACGTTTTACTTAGCATTAATTATTATTTTTTTTTTTCAAAAAAACTTGGCCGCCATTTGACCATATGGAAGTTGTTCTATATTAACTTTTACAAAATATATCTTTATCATTGTATTGAAATGTAAATCTGGATTTATCTGTTTTAAATTACAAACATGCGCCCTGTTTGACACAATAAACGCCTCACTAAAACATTCTTAGAACAAATGACTCCTTTTTTGTTACGCAGCATTATATATGGACAAACGTTTAATGTACGCTCATATTCATATCATGAAGTATACTTCGAAAGTGTCATCAAAAAACTCCCTTAAAGACAGTGACTGTATAGCATGGACAATTATGTGCTATGATTGTCCAATGATCAGGAACATTATGTGCAACCTTCTTACAAATCCATTAATAGTTTGATGAAATCCATGCACTGATGTAGAAGGAGTAACATTTACAAGACAATTTCTAATAGTGCAGCTTTTGCGTGATATGGAATAATGTCATCCAACGGAGTTGAAAAGCGCACATAGTCACACAATGAGGAACATTCTTAGAAAGTTTCGCGCAAACCCATCAATAAATGCAAGACGAATGTGTGGACAAGATGTTTTACATCAAGTTCCCTTTTTCCGTTTCTCGGCATTATATCAGCAATCATCAACAAAAAGAGTTTTGTTATATTGTGTGAAAATTTCAAGAAAGTATGTCTATAACTGAAGTAAATGTTTTGCTGTAAAAAACATTGTGTACTTGACACTTAGTCCAGTCAAAACCATTATTTATTTTTTAATCAGCGTTCCATTCATGGCATTTTTGAATCACTAACTCTAAATGTCCCAAAATCATTAAAAAAAAACGTTGAATCAACCAATTTTAACTACAAAATCATTCAAAATTTTCCAATCATTCAATAATTCTATTAGCTTGAGTGGATTTGGAAGCTTCTGATTGGTCCTGGAGACAAACATATCATCTAATAGAACAATATGTCATTACATTGTATAATTATGCTCAAGTTCGATAAAAATGAAAACATTCAAATCTTTCAAAATTCGCTTATGCTACTTACCCTTGTCAAATCCACAATGTTCTCAATCGAAACAAGAAATGAACTAACCTACGTGTAAACACGCGGACTGACAGATGGAGAAAATGATACCAATATACATCCTTCTTCGACAGAAACATGTATACATAAAGATGTTTTTACAGAAATAAGATGAATTCAAATTATGACCTGACTGCCATCTCATAATTTCAAATTTCATTTTATCATGTATTTTTTCTGAGTCAATTTAAAACTACCCTTATCCATCAGATGGGACGAAAGAGAGAAAGTATTGATATCAAGGATATATGGTGAACAACTTGATACATCCCCCCTTCCACAGGAGTGACATGCCCACCGACTATTTTCAGAGACTATTACAGTTTAGTAAGCAAAATTAGGTATTTATCATTGGCTGCCATCTTCTATTCAGTATGTTTGGTTTTTAGATTAGACACTTAATTGAAGAAATAATAATAGCTGCGCTATACTTAGGTGATTTGGTCCTGAAAATAAGATTAAAAATAGACCAATGTTAGCAAAGGGGTTCTTATATAATCTATACATTTTCTTGGCTGCCATCTAGAAAAAAACATTCGGAAAGGCAGTCGGAACACCAAAAACATCGATTGATATTTTTTTGCTTTTCACTGAGTAATATTGGATAAACTTTTCCTTTGTCCTATCAGAGATAACTTTTAAACTTTTATGATGATGATGAACTGAAAAAAAGACAAATTTCATATTCAAAACTGGCTGCCATCTACCATTCAGGATGATTGATCTTCAAAAAGACATTAGCTATTTAAAATTTATATTTGCCATCTAGAAAAACATCCCTAATAAGCAGTTGGGACTCAAAACATCTAATGTAAACAACTTGATTCAACCTTTGGAATGTTGAAGTAACAATTTTGTGGTACAATCAGAGAGGATTGATCGGCAAAGTACACGGTCACCCCTCATCTTTCACAGATTACAGCAAAAAAAGCAAATCCTTGTCTTAAACTGGCTACCATCTCTAATAGAGCATATTTGGATATCCAATTTAACATTGCCTTATAAATATTGTACAAAGAACGTAAAAAATACACGTTTTGATCATTAAATATGATTTGAAATCAAGTGATATCCGTTAAGTGTCTCCTATTTTATTAGTATTGTTAGTGGCTACCATTTAGAAAAACACCAAGAAAGGCAGTCAGACCTATAATATTGACTGTTAACAGCTTGATTTGAACTTGGGAAGGTCATATCAACAATATCATAGCACTTTGCAGTATGATCTATGGTGTAGTACACGGTGAACACTTTTATCTCATTGCATTCATAAAAAAAATAGCAAAAATCTTATCTAGAACTGGCTGCCATCTCCCATTTTGGAAGTTGGGATCATTACAATTATTTTAAGTAATTAAGTGTTTTACCAGAACGCAAAATATACATGTTTTAGACTCTCATAAAATATTTAAAATGAACAAAATCCCTCTATAGTGTATCAAAGGTAAAATGAATTTATTCTTGGCTGCCATCTAGAAAACCACTCGGAATGGCAGTCGGGACCCAAATTACCAGCTGTTAACATCGTGATTCTCACTCAGGGAGGTCCTATGAATATTTCCATACCACTCTCGGAGAGCCCTTAGGGGGGTGCACGGTGACCCCTCATGGCCCACGGACTATAAGGAGTGAAAAGATCTAAATACTGGAAAGTTCAAAAGAAGAAATATTCCACACCACCATATTTTTCTGGTAAAGACAAAATATCCTTCCATATGGCATTATCAAGGTGTGCGTGTACACCGCCATTGAACTTGTTCTGTGCAGCTATGTACAAACTAGTCCTCCCTTTCTCATCAACTGCGTTGTAGTCTGCCCCATTCCATATCAACATTTTCACACATTCAACGTGATTGTTCAAGGCGGCCAGATGTAAGGGGGTGGTCCCTCCAGGATGAGGAACAGCTGAAAATAAACAATGAAAAACACAGCTGTATTCCAATTTCACCTTGTTCAGGGTTTTAGAATATTCACAAGCCAAGAGTTCTATGTAAGGAACATAGCGGAGCTAGAACCCTTGGTTTGCAAGATGGGAGTACCACATCAAAACTATGATGAGAATTTCAGTGAATGAACGAATTAATTAATCAATTTCTATTTCAAGTAAATCAACACTTCTAAGCGTCACATACTGAAATATATCTGCAAAGAAAAATTTAAGATTGATGAATGAAACAAGCAAATTCATTGAATTGATATCCCCCTCCGAACAAATTTTCATTGTCAATGGAGTTAATATCAAACTTAGGTAGAGGTTATCTTTTATCTACATCAACCTATAGTTTTCAAGAAATAGCGCGGAAACGAATATCACTATGTATGTATATGGCTTAAACAGTCAGGGGCAGTAACTCTAAATTCAACGGTCGAACTGGGTAACCCCGACGATATGCGCATGTCCTCTTTGTAGTGAAGCTAAGTGCCAAGTTTCATTGAAATCCGGTCTATAGTTTTCAAGAAATAGCGCGGAAAAGAATATCACTCTGTATGTATGTGGCTTAAACAGTCAGGGGCAGTAACTCTAAATTCAACGGTCGAACCAGGTAACCCCGACAATATGCGCATGTCCTCTTTGTAGTGAAGCTATGTGCCAAGTTTCATTGAAATCCGGTCTACAGTTTTCAAGAAATAGGGCGGAAACGAATATCACTATGTATGTATATGGCTTAAACAGTCAGGGGCAGAAACTCTAAATTCAACAGTCTAACCAGGTAACCCCGACTATATGCGCATGTCCTCATTGTAGTGAAGCTGTGTGCCAAATTTTATTGAAATCCGGTCTATAGTTTTTGAGAAATAGCGCGGAAACGAATCTCACTATGTATATATATGGCTTAAACAGTCAGGGGCAGTAACTCTAAATTTGACGGTTGAACCAGGTAACCCTGAGGATATGCCCATGTCCTCATTGTAGTGAAGCTGTGTGCCAAGTTTCATTGAAATCCGGTATGTAGTTTTCAAGAAATAGCGCGGAAATGAATATCACTATGTATGTATATGGCTTTAACAGTCAGGGGCAGTAACTCTAAATTTGACGGTCGAACTGGGTAACCCCGATGATATGCGCATGTCCTCATTGTAGTGAAGCTGTGTGCCAAGTTTCATTGAAATCCGGTCAATAGTTTTCAAGAAATAGCGCGGAAACGAATGTCGTACGGACGGATGGAAGGACGGTAGGACGGACGGACATGGCAAAAACAATATCCCCCCCCCCCCCCCCCCCCCCCCCCGAAATTTTTTTTCGGCGGGGGATAATATAGAAAATTGACTTCCTTCTGTAAAAGACATGTTTTTCATCCAATCACAGTATTTTTTTGCAGCCTGACAATAGGTCACCAAAGGAACATTCCAGTGAAATTTGGTTGATATCTATTCACTGAGATTCTGAGGAAATGATTTTTGAAGTTTCTATTATATAACATAGAGAAATGACCTCCGTCCATTAAATAAATGTTTTTCATCAAATCACAATAGCATTGGCAGACTTATAAAGGGTGACTCAAGGATCACTCCAGTGAAATTTTGTCGATATCCATCTATTAGATTCTGAGAAAGTGATTTTCAAAGTCTCAATTATATAAGATAGAGAGAAATGACCTCCTCCCATAAAATACATATCTTTCATCTGATCACAATAATTTTTTGTAGACTGATAGAGGGTCACCCAAGGATTGTTCGTGTAAAATTTTATTGGTATCCATCCATTAGGTTCTTAGAAAAGTCACTTTTCACCATATATGGAAATTTGCCACGCCCATTAAATTTATTTTTTCCATTGGATCAAAATTTCTTGAACAACTTTGAAAGAGGGTCACCCAAGGATCATTCCTGTGAAGTTTGGTTCAAATTCATCCTGTAGTTCCTAAGGAGAAGATTTTTAAAGTAAAAGTTTACTACTGGACGCACAGATGCACGAGGGACACAGCGCAATGACAATAGACACAGTGGCCTTTGGCTAGTGGAGCTAAAAATGGGGTCCCAAGGACTCAATAGTTAGGCTTGAAAAGGAGTCCTTGTTTAAGGTTTGGAAGTCCCTGCTTTAAAAGTGGACTTTAGCCTATCACCATGTTATTCCTGTAAATATCTAATATTCTACATAAGGTGGTGTGTATAGGTATGTACTTTTTAGTATCAACAGTCTTCAATCTTTCTCAGAGGTTAATACCCACAGGATCCTAAAAACTCAAATCAGAAAGTTTTGAGAGCTCTGGCCACTTATTTAAGAATCTCACACCGATATTGGATTACCTTCCTTTAATTTCTCTCAAAACTTGCACCACACCCGTTCAATTTCATTCCAAAAATGTTGAACTGAAGTGAAAGAGTCTTGAAGCCATCATTAGGCACACCAGCTGACACATATAACTGCAATAACTGTATAACAAAACCCTTGTAAAAGCCATTTTTTTCATCTTGAAATATTAATTTGGCCTCCTGAGTGTAGCTTTCAAATTCTATTCTTTAGTATATACAGGGTGTTTCATAATATCTGTCCTTATTCCAAACCAGTATGGTTCAGACATAACTGATCAGATAACTTGTGTCAATATTCATCTGTTTTTGCGACAGAGTAACATTTGAGATAAAATATGTTTTAGTTCCCCTCAATTTAAGGCTCAAACAACATCTCTTAATCTTGAAATATCATTATCATTCATCTGGTCTGCAGGCAAAAAGAGTTGCTATTTCTGTCTCTCTCCTGATGACCCTCTTACGTTCTTGTGTTTGAGCTAGTAAATGGCTTTATACCAAATATTCTTAAAAATTACCACAAAAGAAAATGTCAAATAGACTGGTATCAGTCAATTGTGGCAGACGTGTCTATTCAGTCTCGAGTCTATGAAAATATAGTGCATATGCGAACGAGTTTAGATCAAACACCATTAGTGCTACTAGTTTCTGGTAAAATTTGAATTTATATGAATTTACTGTCACATAACATATATATAGTTTCAGCAATATAGAATTACTTAACACACTGCTGAAGCTGTTTTATAATGGCTCACAATCTTTAGAAATTTCATCTTTCTTAAGACTAATTGGAAATGGCAATCACAATTGTCTGATCCGAGCCTATTTGGACTTTTTTTTTCCATTTTTTTTTTTTTTTTTTGGGGGGGGGGAGGGGGGTACTGTTACTTTTAAGAACAATATAGTATACAGCCATTTGCAAGCATGTAAATGATTAAGAATGTGATCAAGCTAGAGCTCAATTTACTCCATTTGCATAAGACAAAATGAATTGAAAAGTGGCCTGACGTCATGTTTGCCTAAAATTGACGTCATGTTGAAAATCTTGAAAAAGATTAACCCCAAACAGGATGGACACTACATTGTATCATAGACACAACATATCATTTAAAATTTTACTCTGACTGAGAAACACAAGTTATCTGATAAGTGATGTCAGAACAATAATGGTTTAGAATAAGTATAGATATTATGAAACACCCTGTACTCATTTATTTTAGTTTGATTGCAACAAAAGCTTAAGCTTATTTATAGAATTGCTCTCGAGCACTCAATCCTGGTGTTTTCATGTCACTGAGAGAGAGGAAGTGGTTTAAACCCACTGCTACCAAATTCTAAAGCTGGGTGAACTGGGGCTGGCTATTAAGAATTTGCCCATAAACACAGCCCAGCCATAGTGGGGCTCAAACCGTGGATGCCCATTCCAGGTCATGGGTCAAGTGCATTTACCACTTAGCCACCAAAGCAGTCATTTTTGGCCCAGGTTTTTGTTTAAGGTACATGTACTTGTACTAAAAATTTATTTAAACTTATAGCCATCAAGATTTATGCAATCTGATTGGCTGTAAAAATTTGTTTTATTCCTCAATGAAAACAATTTTTGAGTACACAGCAATTTTGTAAATCTCTGTACAAAGTATTTACAAAGCAAATTTTTCTCATTGTTCTGAAATCTTTACATGTTTGCTTTATTATATAAAATCATAAGATATGAAGAGAATACCTGTAGATTTAATGGAGGATTGAAATTAAAAACATAAAAAAACCTTATGTATGAATCGGTTTTCTATATTCATAAAATGTGATAAGGTTTTTATTTCTATATGAAACCTTCTCAAAAAGCAAGAAATTCTCTCTACATCTCTGAAATCAATTCTTTAAAAGCACAAAAAACATTCTACATCATTACATTTAGTTTCCCAAAGGGGTGTAAAATAAATAGATTAAAATAAAATTTAATTAAGTCTACCTTGAAGTGGATATGTTACCAGTGATTAACACTAACTGTTTTTCATTCGGGTTCTGGAGGAATCCCTACTTATTATTGCAGTGATCCCTCTAGATAACCAGAGGTCCCTTTCATTAAGCAGTGATCATTTTATAGAAATAGAAAGAAAAAGCATAGTTTAACAAATATTCAAATATTTTTCAAAGCTAAGAAGGTTTTACAGATTATTAGTCCACTTTGTTCCTTTCATTTTTGAAGTACAAAGTTTAGCTATGGTACATTGGCTTGAAAATGAAGAAACAAGATTGAATGAACTTCTGAATTCTATAAATTGAGGGTTAAGTGCAAGACTGTACAAAGTGTATAAACACTGTATATAATACACTTAGTACAGTCTTGCACTTAACCCTCGAAATGTAGAAGGAACCTGAGGGAATCCCTTGCTTGAGCTAGTGGGATCCCTCCTAATATTTTGGGACCATCAGGATCCATTGACAGCTAGTGACAAACCTTTGAAACCAATTACATTTAATTTAATTTAAGTTGCGTCCATTAATATTCATGCATTCTGATTGGATGAAAAATTGGTTTTATTCACCAATGAAAACAATTTTGAGTATACAGCTGTTTAGTAAGCTTCTGCAAAAAGTAGTCCTGATGAAAATCTGTTTCAGAAATGACATATTCCTTACATCTTTGCTTCATGATAATAAATTATAAGACATGAAGTCAATATTTTTCTCTTTCATTGAGGTATGAAACTGAAAACCTAATCACACTCATGGATGAATAAGTATATGCTTTGCGTTTTCATACAGTGTGATTAGGTTCATCCCTCAATGAAATCAACAAATACTCTCTTCATCTCTTAAGAAAAGTAGAAAATTAAAGTCAAACCTGCCATTAATTCAGAAAAGAAAATCGCCAAAAATAGTTAGCAAGGGCTTTCCTTTCCTGAACAGGGTGCCTGGGTTGGAGGGAAAAAATCATTTGGGGTCATTTTGAACATTCTTACTCAAGATTTCCCACCAATTAAGAATTAAGAAGCAGGTAGTGTTGGCTAGATCAGGCTGCATATCTGAGCAGGCTGGTCTTAATCTAAACAAAACCTTTACCAGAGCTTTGTCTTAAACAGAAATATGTTGTAAACAGCAGGACACAGGTTAACAAGAGATGTTTATTAAACATTTATGTCCCCCTTAAGAGCAGGCCCATGTCATATTCTATGTAAATTAACAAAGGGCAATAACTCAAAGAATGTGAGTAGAGTAACAGTTCTTGTGCACTTTACTTCTCCTCAATGAGACCTATCCACATGTGAAGCTTCATGATTCTAGCTTGCATACTTTTTGAGATTTGCACAGGAAAAATTTGAGTTATGAATATAACAAAGGGCAATATATAAAAAAAAACATGAGCAGAGTAATGGTTCTTATGTACTACACTTCTCCTTGATGAGATCTATCCACATTTGAAGTTTCATGATTCTAGCTTGCATACTTTTTGAGATATGCTCCGCATAAAAATATTCTACAGATGGACCGATGGCAAATTGCAAAAGATTATACTCCCTCCTCTTGGAAAGAGGGGGGGGGGGGGGGGGGGGTACTATTACTGTACCTGTGTAGGACCCATGTTTTGAGTATTTTGTGCTAACATTGCAATCAGCCCCCGCATCCAACAATAGTTTAATGCATCTCTCATGTCCAAGTTCTGCTGCTATATGGAGGGCTGTTACATCAAACCTGTCACCAGAATCCACATTTGCTGAAAAATGTAATATTCTGAAAACATATTACATCTGTGGTTTTGAAATAACAGGGTTATCCAAGTAATCCACTAAGCAGCATGATAAGCATTATAAGGTACTTTACTAAGTATCTATTATCTTATAGAATAGTGGAAAAAGTAAACATTTCTTAAATTCAAATTATTTCTGACATCAATATTTATGCGAAAAGAAAGTTTATGTGCTGAATTAATTTACACAAGAGGACCATGATGGTCCTATATTTCTCACCTTCGTATCTTTTCCTTGATAATTATCAAAATTTTCAGCAAAAATATCATAATTGTATTTGTAATTGTTGACATCTGATGTTAGACGACGGACATTCAATGATCACAAAAGCTCACCTTTAACATGATGTGCTCCAGTGAGCTAAATAAAGACAATATTCATGTTAAGAAGAGGCAAGCAAGTTTGTCACAATTGTCACTAGTCCATGGACAAGTAAACTTTCAAAATACTCAAACACTGTATATGGTGCAGAGATCTTCCAAGGAATCAAATCAGTGGGGCCAAATGGCCCATTGGTAATGGAAAAAGTGAACCATTTGAGAAATTGTGGGGCCTTTCTACAATTTCCAATAAACAGAATTGATTTGTCTAAAAATAATATTAAGGCCAGGGTTATACATTGGTCAAGTTGACAAAGGGCTGTGTTGACAGGTCACCATTATATTCTATTCGCTATCTAACAAGTTACATTAATCAAATCACTTGGTAATGAAAATTGGTTCTTCAGTTTTCTGAGTAGGCAAGTTATTTAATTTCAGGCATTCTGCTGTTTGCCTAGCAAACTTTTAACAAGACAGGTTTTTTTTTGAATCTGCCACATTGGAGGTAGATGAAGTCATATCAGGGTTTTTTGGACTCCATAGATCTGGGAGACTCCATCTGGACTCGGACTGGGAGGATTCAAATTCATCTCTATTTTGGTCAAAGTATAGTATGACTTAATTGACCTGTCCAACCAAAAGTAGGGTCATTTTTGGTTGGAAAGGTCAATTAAGTAGTACTATACTTTTCCTATTGTGCAACACGGTTTCGCTTGATTTCACATTTCCATGATCCATAACTGGTCAGTTGGTCATGTGACTTTTTGAAATCCCCAGTTGGACAGAATTGCTTGAATAGGAAACACCTATGTTGAAATCCTTTGTTTGGGAAAATTTGCAAAAATGGATTCATTTTACTGACAGTCACAGGCTGAGTGTAGAAATGTGTTGATATTTTAGTGTGTGTGAAACACTTAATTGACCTGTCCAACCTAAAGTGACCCTACTACAAAAGTCCATGTTAAAAAGACAAAAAGTCCTATGACACCTTTAGTTTAATCCATTTCTCATAATATGTTAACACGGAATGGTACCCGACTCATTTTAATTTTCAAGAATAAGATGTTGATTCAATAGCCAGGAGTGGGCTTCAAAATTGATTTTGAATTTGGAGTGGGCTAAATCGCTACAAGAATGTCATGGAAGTCTTCTTTTTGCCAACACTGTATCTTTAAAATTCTGTGTCCTGTTTTGCCAATCTGCTTGATTTTTTTCTGCGCCGTCTGCAATTTTTAAGCTGCAATTGGGCAATGGCCCTGGGCAGAACTCTTTACATAATGTAAAAATTCCACTAGATCTCCATTTCCTATAGTCAGCATCTAAATTAACAGTTTCTCTTCCTTACTTTTGATAATCATTGCATCCTTGAAAAAAGCACTCATACGCTTTCAACCAATTTCCACATACTGTATTTCTTCTAATAAGCACCCTTGAGAGCTATACAAAACATGTTGGGGAGATTTTATTTGGTACACATTAACTGATTAAAAGTTTATGATTGTCTTTTATGCCCTTTTCCCTTTAATTTGAGGTGAATTTTCTCTAAACAATCATATAAATTCATATCAAAATAGAGAAGATGATTCAAAACTTTCTTAAAAAGTTGGGCATTTGAAGTGACTTTTTTGTAAAATATGTGGAGGTGCTTCTATTAGGGAAGGTGCTTTTACTAGGGGAAACACAATTTTTAAATTGCCCGAATAAAAAAGGACCAGAAAGCATTGTGAAAATCAAAGACATTGCTTGTAAGGGGCAATTTCTTTTTGTCTTGTGATTTCTTTTCCAAAAGAGAAGCACTTATTACATGACACTTGGTGAGTTTTCTCCTTTGTTTTAGAGCGCATCATGCAGGGGAAAAGACTAGCAGGGGCCAGTTGCCAATGGCCCCTAGATTTTGGGCTGGGCCCCTAAACTTTTTGAGAAATTGCCTATACCCCTAATGTTGAATATTGGATTTGGGTATTCTGGGCCCTTAGGTTGAAATTGTAAGTCTTTTTCCCTAGCATGTACATCTATACTTTTGTCAACACGTTTTGAGTGCTTTTTACTTCCTTGTCAGGGCTCCACTTCTTTAATTCGGGAGAAATTGATCCTTTCAATATGAATTATTGAGGATCAAAACCACCATTGAAATGGTCTAAACAAAAGGCAGATTATGTGATGCTCAAGCCAAACACGTACTTGGTTACTTGGGTCGTAAAATGGGTTCGGGGTATGAAATGATTCGGGTACGAAACGACTTTACCAAGTTATCAACATCCTAGACTTATTATTAATCCAAGGTCAATAAATAAAAGACAAATGTTATAAAAAAAACATGTCTAACCACCATGTCGAATAAATAATTTCACTAAATCTTGATATCCATTTTGTGTTGCATACTGAAGCGGTGTCATGTAATTTTCAGACTGGTAAAACAGTTGTTTATTGTACTCGGACGAGTCTGGTGACACCCCGGCATCTAAAAGCCGTTCTACTTCCTCTAGATTTCCCTTGATAGCTGCCTCCACTAGCCTCTTTTCGTCCTCAATCTCTTTTAAATTAGTTTCACATTTTCTACCGTTTGTTGACATTTTCCAGTCTACGACCAGAAAACAATAGACTGGGTGTCGTTTAAGAGTTTTAGACTGGGTACCTTCATCTGTATTGGTACGAATGAAATATTTTATCCAATACAATGGGATGCTGTTACTGCGTCTTCATCAGCTAAATATTGAACATTTAAACGTATTTTACACGAATAGTCTATACATGTTCATAAATAGACTACTTTCGTTTGCAAGTTTTTTTACATGTTCTTTCCGCAAAATGTCTGGCATGAGCATGAAGTTGCCGCACACGCCCATGTGTAAGTCTTCAAAATGTCCGTTTAAATAAATATGAAATCTTAAGATTACGTTTTAGAATAAGATAGATATAAAAAGTTGTAGGGCGCCGTATTCAGCCGCGATTCTTAAATTCCCGTCCCCAATATTTCAGAAAATTATGGACCAACTCGGATTCCAAACTTAACTAGACCGGCTCTGACAAATCAGACACTCTCAATCTATATTTAGAGTCCGTTGACAAATTCATATGAGAGAAGAACTGAAGAATGACCACTCTGTATTTTGGAGGTATTAACCCTTTGCTGATTAATCCCTGCTTTTTACATGCCTGTGATTTTATGATTGAGAAAGAAATTGTGAAAAAAGGGGAAATTGCTTGTGACAAGCGATTTCTTCTCTTTCCACACTATTTTCTACCCTACTGAATCAGACCTGGGGTCGATTACATTCCAATGTAATTGATTACAATAACAATTACTTGCATATTCTATGATTACTGATTACATTATGATTACACAGTTTTTCATTGTAATCAATTACAATTACAATTACTTTTATAATGTAATCATGATTAAATCTGATTACATGTGATTACATTTTTATTTCAACCTTACTCATAAACTTTTTCTTCTTTTTTGGGGTGTTCATTCATTCAAGTTGGGTTTGTATACATCTAACAAAAATTGTAAGGATAAACAATAAATAGTTTATGCCAATTATTCTCTTAAGTCTGTTAATATTTATCTCGGTGCTCTTTATGAATTTAGATATACTCGAAGCTTTAATATCCTCTTACATTTGCCTCCACTGCTATGAAAAGCAGCAACTATAGCCTAGGTTGATATTTATAAATGCTCTTGTCAGTATTTTTGAGTATTTCATGCAACATTAAAAGATAAATTTTAGAAACTGTTCTTGCCAGAATTTTCCAATTTTAAATTATATTTTACATTTTCTCCATCATTTCTTTCTATTTGCTTAAGTTTAAAATTTCAGAAAATATGAGTTTTGCTGCAAAATAATTCAGTGTAAATCTACAATCTGTACGGTTAGAATTGTCTTTTTTCGCATATCGTGTCACATATGAATTGTCGTAAGGCTTACATGATACGAAATTTCAGTTCTGTTGCGACAAAGACCGTACGTAAAAGCATATAAATATGTGGCTGAACTGAAATTTAACTAGTTTTCTCAAAGCCTTTACGACACCGGGTCGGTTCAATACATTGTCATTAGGATTGGATTTCCTTAATTTCGACTTTCACTGTAAAACTCTTTCTTCTACTTCAGCTTTGTTTGTGTATCATTTACTAAAACCTTCGGATTTTCAAAACGGAACTACATGTAGTTTGACGTATTGATGGTATCAATAGAAATTGTAAACACTTATTTAGATTATTGAGATCACAGAGGATTGTTTTCATCAGTGATAGCCATGTAGGTTATACTGCAAGCTATACGTTTAATAAATTTGACCAGTCACGCGAAATGGGACCATCTGGGAACTTCGAATGGTATTTTTTTTGAAACTGAATTTTGGTCCAATATAGGTCAACCATAAGTCACATTTCAATAATTCTTTCACGGGAAGGAAGATTGGTCATTCCAGATTCAGAAAATGGGCAGAGTGCCTAGTCAGATTGCACAGCCCCCCCCCCCCCCGATCTGTCTAGGATCGACACTACACGTACTACCCAGTTGGTCTCTTGTCTCCTGTCAGGTCACAAATATTCTCGTAGATGGTGCAATAACATTCAACATTAAAATAAGACATTGGCACAAACTGGTTCTAGAAAAAATCGGGTTACGAAACTATCGCTGGTGAAAGAGACAGAAAAATGCATTTAAATAGCGAAACGCTCCACTTTCGTGCAACTTATCTACGCTATCCATCAGAAATATACACGTTCGTCTCACCAGAATCTTTATATCTACTAAGACTTATCACGTGCAAAGAGACTACATGACAGAAGTTTTTAGCCAAGTTAGCAACGCGTTAGGCTCACATTCCTTGTAATGAGTTCGACCACCCCCGTGGCACAATAATTTGATTTTCGATATACATGTATAGCAGGTATTTATGCAAGATTTAGTCAGAGTTTGAAAGCGAACAACCTTCCATCCACCCCATTTGTAAGTTTGAAATCCATTACAGAAATCCTGGATAGGTCATTGACGCCGTCGTCCCAAAAATATCAGAATAGGACGATACAATCAATGGACCAAACTAATTGCGGCTGCAAAGAAACGTACATGTAAATCAATAAATGAAGCAAACATTACTTTACCCCAATTGTTTCCCTTACAAAGATTAGATTCATTTATAAATGAATAAAAAGATACACTAAGGGTTATGGTGGCATATTTCTGCCACGAGATACAAGATACTAGTATCATGATAATTTAAACAATATCACGATAAGATAAAGTTTCCTTGAAATTTCATCTCGTAAAGCAAAATTTTCTCAATAAATACTGTCATGATATTTGTACCTAGTATCTTGATTTTTTCTACGATGTTGCCCACTTATGACAGCTAGATAAAACTATCGTGAACCCCAAACTGACATTCGTGGCATCTGTATTTCGAATACGGCTTTCGAATTTATTTTATTTTTACACCTCGTTTCAGAGATATATGTATTTTAGTATTTACATACACGTCATTCAAATGAGCTTTCTATTTATAAAAGTGAGGATATCTATCGGAATAATGTTACCTTGGTGTCAGTAGTGGGCATTAATCGTTAAAAAATGGGCTAACAGATAGCAATATCACAATAATTTCGTCAAGAAAATAATTATGATCAAGATAAAATTTCATGGAAAATTAATTTTATCATGATATTTTTAAAGTTATCATGATGCTGCTACCTCGTATCTCGTGACAGAGATATGCCACCATAAAGGGCAATAAAGGTAATCCGGTTTTGATAAAAAAAGGAAACAGTGAATAAAATATAATTTAAAAAAAAAAAAAAAAAAAAAAAAAAAAAAAACTAGATAAACACTGTATGTATCGTTATGGTCTATATTCATTTTTTTACGAAGAGTAAGTCTGTGCTTTTTTTTTCTAAACGGACTGTTCCTTTTACCAACATGATAGCGTTTGTGGATAAAGGGGTGGATTTTCCATTTACGGATCAGTCTATTAGAAATAACCCTTTTGTATTCGACCAATTTTTTGGGACAATAGATTTAGTAACGAATATTTGGTCGAAAATTACAAGCGTTTGTTTTATAATGTTTTTTTTATCATGTTGGTTATTATAAATGCAGAATTAATAATTTATATATATGTACCTATATTATACAATCCCGGTGTTAATTTGCATCAGCGGATCCTGAGTTTCTATAAAGGGGGTGGGGGTCGATGTCGTCCTAGATTTCGAGGAATTAGTCCCATAGTATCCCTATCTATATAGATAGGGATACTATGGGACTTATTGCTCAGTTTCAGTAAATCAGATATCTTTAATATGTAGAAATTCAAGTAACTGTGAGTCGAACACTTCAAAAAGGGGCTTATTTTCTTGTATTGCAAAATTTTAATTGAATTTGTCCACTACAATGAAGTAATTTGGATAGAGAGGAAATTCATTCGAGTACCACCTAACCCCCCTCCGGATCCGCCACTGTACATATGCACAGTCTGACCAGGGTCTTCGCTTTGCACTTTACAGGTCTAGGTGTGTCTTCAGACAGCCAGCCAATCTTCCTGTTGTGCTGTGTATCTGTCTAGGCTGCTCGATGTTTGCAACTCACTCATGTTTTAAATTGTTGGAAATGACACAGACATGCTTTTATCATATATTTAAACAATGAATAAACACAAAAGCGTTACATTTGGTCGAAAAAGTTATATTGACCCTCAAGTGAAATAAACGCGGCAGCATGTTTGGTTTGGCGGGTTTGTTATATATTTGAGGCTCCTACATTACCCACAATTTATGCTAAAAATGTTCGATTTTGATGAAGAGGCGGGAGGGGTTCTATCAGTTAAAATTTGGTAGCTCTAAAATAAATTTCAACTCGACGTAAGAGATTAAATTATTTTTGTTAGATGCTAGATTCTTTTTTCAAATCATCCCGCAACTCATTTTTTGGTAGAAGGGAAACAACTCGTTATCACTTACTTGAAATTGTTGTACGTATTATCTCCCTTACACAGTGTTCCGAGTACGTTATAGTCAAGTCTAATAGGATCCGCCGAATTTAAAAAAAAAATGTATCAAGATCGTATTTACTGCTTGATCGGTAACAGTGGACAAGATTGAAAACGTGCTCTGCGGTCAAGTTGATATAACGGCGCGAACTGTATGCATATTATACCCCGCTCTGCACGCAAGTGAATCTGCAAAGAGGTGTTTATTTTGTCAACTATTCGCACCATTTTGTCATATCCTTAACATAGGAATGGAATTGGTTTATTTTGTGGAAATTACTGCACCATTCTGTCTCGTGGTATTATATGAGTCAGTGTGTGACATTTCCAACAATTTCCGACACGTCTTGTAATCATGGTAGTCGCGCTCCGAATGAGTTCCCTGGAACGCTAGAGGGCGGGGTTGAGGCACGTGAATCCGGAGAATGGGCGGGGCCTAAAGGCACATGTGACGAACCGATGACGTCATGCGTATGCTCGGTCCAGGGCCGTCATTATTTTGATATCCCTGTGCCATTGATGTAAAAGACAGACATAGGATAAACTGGACAGCCGCAAAATGTAATAAGAATATTGTCTGACAGCCTGAAGAGACGTCCCAAGAGTGAAAAGTAAAGATGCACAGGCTGGCCCAGAGGCTTTGCTATTCGCATACATAAAATTGTTGAAAACGTCATTCACTGGTTCATATAGTGCTTCATGTGTATATTTTCATTCATTCTTATAGATACTTTTTCCGTCTTCTATCAATCACCGAAGAATATTAAATGCGCCAACTAATCAAGTCTTTCGAAGATACACTCGATCCTTCTACCGGCTACGTAACACCCCAGACAGAGATGTATACCCATTGACACCACCGTACAGTACCTAAAGGTTGATGGCAGGTTCAAGTGTGCGCGCAATGACAAGCAATATGCACGGAGGAATGTATAGCCAACGAGAGTCCGAATATAGTCCGAGTGATCACGGAATGTAACGTGGAGTGAACGGAGTGCTCGCTAAAGAGCGGCGAGCTAAAGCAGAAAGAGATGTTTCAAAAAGTAGCCAAGGGAAATTATGGAAGAAATAGGGACTTTGTAAGAGCACCGTTAACATAAGAGCACCATACATAATCACATATTCTTTTTATGTTTCATCGGATACGTATACATATGTGACCCGTCACGCGAAAAGGGACCACATGAGAACTTCGTTCAATAAATATTTGAAATAAAGATAAGGTCCAGCAAAGCTCAACCTAAGATCCTTCTCTTGAAATTCTTATACAGGAAGGTAGAATGGTAATTATAGAGTCAGAAAATCATCAAAGTTCGAAAAGTGCCAGCCTGCGCAAGCCGTGCAGACTGACAGAGGCTGACACTTTACACACTTCCCAGATGGTCCCTTTTCGCGTGACATGTCATATATAAATATATTACAATTATATAGAAATATTTATGATAATCTACCGTTGTTCCTCGATAAACCGCCAAATAGAATTAAAGAAATTGAAATATTTTGAAAGATATAGAAAGTAGATGGCAACTTTTCGACTGACGGGTCACAATTATTAAATGTCGCATTTCTTTAGTCATATTTTTCTAATTTACACAGCAATTGAGCCTGTGCGTGACATTTCCAACAATTTGTCATGTGTGTAATAGACAGACATTGAGTAATCCGAACGGCCACACAATACAATAAGAATATTCTCTGACCACCTTACGAGGGGCTAAGACCTTATTCATCTCCGGAGCGCATGGTCAATATTCTGATCAGGCTGTGTGGGTGAACGGGCTGGTCGGGGGCTTTGCTATGCACTCTTGTGAAACTGTTGGAAATGTCACGCACTGGCTCAATTAGTATGAGTTTAGAATAAATAGAAATTTAAATATTTGATAAAATGAATTGATGTTCAAATTCTTTAAATACTCCATAGATTTGGCAAATTTCGGAAAGAAAATTACAAACCAGCGTCTTCCGGGGTCGAACTGTCTTCTGGTAGAAAAAAAATTAATAAAAATGGAGGAAAATAGGAACGGCCCTTCTGTTAAGCCCTCACAGCCAATTCAGCGAATTACTTCTAGAGTTGAGAAAACTATATATTTCATTGTCCAAATAATTGCCGGAGGCTAAATGTTATTTTTTTTATATCACAACGAAAAACAGTTTTTCAAAAATTACAATTCCAATATGCTTTTTTGCCCTCCACCATGCCAACAGCTCACCATTATTCTTTTAATTTGATTTTAACCATTATTTATACTGATAAAATTGAATTAAATTCTAGTAAAATAGATATAGAACACCCCTTTTCTACTTTTTCTAGATCTAATTAAATATTCATCAGCAGACTAATGAAGAAAAACATATAATTTCCAAATAAATAACCCAGAATTTTTAGAAAAGTCAGAGCTGATAAGCTACTTCAAGTACATTCACAATCACGTGAATCTACTAATTTTCGAGTGAGTGCCGAATGGGCATTCCTCAATCTTTCGTTCTCTCTCTCTATCCCTCTTCATCATCTTATCAATTTCCTCTCAAGCTAAAAGGGGACTACTTTTGGCTAAACAACATATTACTGATAGGACGTCATAAGCTATGACGTTCTACCAGTACCAAAATTACTTTGTTGCCAACTGATGCGTACATTAGAACGAAGCTAAGCACATGTATCCTACAATCTTACTGTCTGTTCTGATTCCAACTGGTATACATCAGTGAGTAATGCTTGTCCCCTTTTAGAGAGGGAGAAAGGGTCAGTTAGAGGGAGAGGGGAGAGAGATGGGAGAATGTGGAGGAGAGAGAGGGAAAGAGAGATGGGGAGTATGAGTGGAAGAGAGGGGGGGACAGAGAGGGGGAGAAAGGTAGAGAGGGATGAGAGAGGGGGAAAGGTAGAGAGAGAAGAGGGAGAGAGAGAGAGGAGAGGGAGAGAGAGAGGGGAGAGAGAAGAGAGGGGAGAGAGAAGAGAGAGAGAGAGAGAGAGAGAGAGAGAGAGAGAGAGAGAGAGAGAGAGAGAGAGAGAGAGAGAGAGAGAGAGAGAGAGAGAGAGAGAGAGAGAGAGAGAGAGAGAGAGAGAGAGAGAGAGAGAGAGAGAGAGATTTCATTCGAACTCGCTTTCCCCACTCATTCCATTCATGCGGAAGTTCTCCACCTTGTAGACTTCACAACATTGTTAACTGTACTGTCAAGTGTAAACATGAACATAAAAAGCCATAAATTCATCATTGATAAAGAACTGTATGCAGCTAATCACAGATGGTGATGAATAAACAAACAATAAATAATAATCATAATATCTGCGTCATCCGCCAGGTAATAATTGGGAATAACATGGTCAACACCTAATTTCAATCATGACGAGAATAGACACAATATGATAAGTCTGAAAAGGCAGGAAAGGGGAATCGAATCGTCTTGTAAAGTTGATATTTACCTGCTTAAAAATAGATTATATCCTAGCTTAATGCCTTTAATGCAACTTTTTGTTGAATATTTATTATCTGCAAGGCATTGTCAATACCAGCGGAGCGATATTGACCATTTTGGGCTTCTTGTTATTATTATTTTTAATCATTATTATAATTGTTATTGTTATTATTAGCTAGGCTGTTTATGAACAAAACGTCGCTATATTGTTATCATCGTGTCGTCGTCAGCGTAGGTGTTGGTGCGGTGCAGGCTTTTTTAATGGCGGGACAAACTTAAATCTCCATCAAAATGTTTACAGGTTATATCGCTGAATACATTTACTTGGCATGCGTAAACACCATCACAAGATCATAGCAAACTTATAACGGGGTGTCTCTAGGACCTTGATGTAAAAATTATGACTTTTTTTGTACTGAGAATGTTTCACTATCCAGTACCAGGTGGTACCTGCAGCCGAGCGTTGGCATCCGCGAGTAGTGCTCTGGTCATCTATCAGACTAGCGTTTTGGACAAAGATCATCCAAAGGTTACAGACAAGGGATTTAAGATAGTGGAGCCGTAAGAGTTCCGCAATGTTTTGGAAGTAATGAACTTCAACAGTGTTAACCCATGTTTCCTAATGATTTTCATTAGGAAACCTCGGTCAAAATTGTGAAAGATCATGCATTCCGAAATGTTGCGGAACTATAAGGGGTCCATTACCTTAATGTACAACCGATACAGCCACACTGTCCTAATTTCTAATCAGAAACATGAAAGTGATTAAATTGCCGCAATACATCATTGTTTTATATTGGTCTGTAAAAGTTAATGCCCTTGACCCGTAGTTTATCGTTGATTGGTGAACAAAAATACCGTATCTACAACTTTATTCAAGCTGTAGAGTCGCACAAACACGTTATGAAACTAGATGATAATTATATATGTGACCCGTCACGCGAAAAAGGGTCATCTGTGAACTTTGTAAAATGAATATTTTAGAAAGAGATTGGTTCCAACATTTGACAACCAGAGGTCGCAATTCAAAAATTCTTTCACTGGAAGGTAGATGAACATTCAAGATTCAATAGATAAGCCAATTTTGAAAAGTTTCGACCCTAGTCAGTCTGCGCAAACGGCGCAGTCTGACTAGGGTCGACACTTTACGCACTACCCAGATGGTCCCATTTCGCGTGACGGGTCACATATACTTGTTCGATTTATCCTAATTCAATAAACTAAAAATCCTGCAGATCTGTTTAGAGTTAGGACTGCTTTGTAGAGCTCTCAGTGTCTCACCTTAAAAAAGACTCTTCTCTTTCCACATTAACTTTGGTGTACATAAAGTGCGTATGAAATAGCTTTGTTGGAAAATACTTAAGCGACTTCTGCGACAGTCATCATAGGTTGGTTATAAAAGTGTCTTTCGATTTGTAAAGTATAAGGTCGGATAGGTTTTCTTCGCTTTTCGTCGGAAAACGGCTTTGGAAAATTACATATTGAAGCATACATTGTTACTTACTAAATAAAGAACATATGAAAACCGTCTTGCGAAAAGGGGCAATCTAGGTGGCGATTAACGTTTTTGTCCTTGTCCGACATGTATTTTCAAAATTTATTTCATAGGAAGATAGAATGATCATTCTAGATTCAGAAAATCAGCCAAATTCGAAAAGTTTTGATTTTTCTCAGACTGCGCGACCCGCGTAGTCAAACTAGGGTGAACTACCAAAATTGTTTGGAAAAATAACGATCAATAAAAAATACAATTCAGTTCAATTTTGTAGCTCTTAAGAAAATACAGAGAGAGATTTCAGCACATAAGTCGCCACGATATCACTGCATTTTATGTAAGGAAATAAAATTGAAATAAAAACGTTTGTAGACAGAAATTTATTTCAGGCGAAAACGGAAAAGGACATGCATCTGGAAAAAGCGACAATTGTCATGCCTTGTCAGTCAGTCTGCGAGGGTTAACTAGGATCGAAATGTTTCTTCACAATATGCTTCTCAGGGTCTAGAGAGATCGTTCGTTCTTTCTATGATACCGTTTTCGAAAAACAACGCTTTTGTTCACGTGTCTTGGATACAATACCTTTTTCGAATGGTGATTTTACGAAACTCTTAGATGGTCCCTAAATGCCGGAATGGTTATTGTTAATAACATCGTGCAATTGTTGCTATGCCCTCTGTAGATAAGCAGGATCTCGAGAATTTTGAGATAAGATTTTGCACTACGTGACTGTCAAGCTTCCTCAAAACGATGTGCCTTGTGCATGTGAAATTGTTGGAAATGACACGCACAGGCTCATTTTACATAAATTTCCCCTCAAACTATTGCAAGTTAATTCCAGGGCAAATGATTTAGGAA